>CM034358.1:86970873-87038077 GCA_019925275.1 Mytilus edulis | reverse complement strand
TTTAAGATTGAAGATTTTAAAAGTTTTGTAAGAGGAATTTATTTAATTTATCCATCTGAGACTTGTTCAAGTGTAAACCCATAGTTCTAATGTCTACTTGCAATGTGCATTCTACCATCTATGTTAACTTGTTTATCATGTGGTTCCGATCAAGTAATCCCAGTTAAGACGTTTATTTTAGGGGTATATGATATCATCCACTTTTAGTGTAGACCTACTCATTCTCGATGGTTCATTAAGGATAACCGGTTGTGGTTTGTCTTGAGTGCTTTTAGTGTATACTTTCCTGTTTGGCATGCCAGCAAGCGGTAGTAGTTTCAACAGTGGATTGCACATGTTAGACAAACTCCAAATGTTATTCAAAATGAGAGACTCTTTTGTTTCCAAGTACACACAACTGGCTAAAGGAGGCCATTCAAATACATTTACAATAAATATCAAAAGAAAAGCGACAAATACCTTAGGGAAATTAAAGCTCAAAAGCCGATAATAAACTGACAACGCAAAGGTAAAAAAAAAAAGACCAAAGACCCAAAATTCATTAAAAATAACATAGAAAACTTAAGACTGAGCAACACGAAACCCTAACCATGCTTATTAATCCCTGGGTCGATCTTAAGTGCTCTTGGAATGGTAAGCAGATCCTGCTGTGGCAGCTGTCGTTATACTCGCAAAAGACCATGATACAATTGTTCAAAGTTTTTAAAAAAGTTGGCAATTTAAAGTCCATTAACAAAATAAATTATTATGTTGGACAAGATCATGTTAATGCAACATTATCATTAACCTTGCTTGGTACCAGACCGACATGGCACTAGTTCACAGGAATACATGCCTACCTATACAGACACCCCATTCTTATCATTCCTCCTCCAAGCCATCATGTCCTTACTCTTTCTCTTTGATTCTGGGTGCATATGCAAGAATCAGCATGGCCTCGTTTTAAATATAATACCTCCCACACTAATATTGAGTTCAGCAAAAAAAGAAAATCAATCAGTTTTCCTCCAATGTGGCAGTCAAAGAAAAATAAATCCAATTCAAATTATGTCAAAGAAAAGTTGTTTAATGTCAATGAATGTACTTGTTCTACAAATGTAACTGGTATAACATTATAAATATGTATATAAATATAGTACACAGACATGACAAACAGTTAAATAAATAGATATCACAGTGTTACAACCATACATGTACAACATATTATTAAAGTGTACTATTGTGAGTAAACTTGATGAGCACATGTGGTTAAACCCATATTATCACAGACAAATGAAAGATCTACTTAAGGAGGCTCGCGGGTATAAGATTTTCAAAAAAAATCAAACATTTATTTTTCATTACAAATTTTATTTATTACCTTAAGTAGTTGTTACTTTATCATATGGTACAAAAACTATTCCAAAAAGGTCAATTCGTGTTGGCCCCAGGTGACTTTTAAATTGTAGATATCATTGAAACAGCTCCAAATTATCTCCCTTTGGTCCAGAAATGACATTTTTTGGCATTAGAATTAAAATATCTTATTTAACTCATTGGTGACCTTTATTTTTTATTGTTGTTTTCGAATAAGCTGTAAATAAACTAAATAATTGTAAAATTTAAGCAATTTCTGTAATTTAGTTCTTTTTTTATTCATTGTTATTTCAATATTACCGCTATTTCTACTATTAGTTCAACAGAAAAAAGGACATTAACAAAAATGTATCCTTCTTTCGAAGGTAGATTGTGAGCATAAATGATCGGTGACCCCATGTTTTTATTTCATTTTTCTATTAAGTTTAAGATAAAGTTAATTTATAGAAAAATATAACGAAATCCTATATTAAATAAAAAAAAAAAATGATTTAGACCTGCAAGCCCCCTTAAATGTAGATAAATTCAATTCATTATTTAAAACACACATTTCCTTCAACATGTTCAAAATGTATAATCAGCTAGACATGCTACACATTTTGACATATTTAAATTCAGTAAATTTGTATACAATGAACATGATGAACATTTTCAATTACAAATATTTGAAGCAATGATTATGATGATAGCTGCTTAATCTCCAGTGGCAAATCTAATTGACATGATAGATATATGCATATTCAAGACGACCACAAAATTGTAAAGGGTGGTGCTACTCTGTCATTATTGTAATTGTATATTTTGTTATTTTGCTATAGCATTATGTTTGCTTCTACAATAAAATATATTCATTATTTTACAATCTAATTATACAATAACATCAATGAACATGATTGACTTTAAAATAATTGATGGTTTCATACAGAATTGATTGAAAAAATGATTGATAATGATTCAATATTAAGGTGGTACCTAACACTACAGGGAGATAACTCTGTAAAGTCAGCTAAACGTTTTAATTACATTGTGTTGTAAAAGGAATATTAAGCTTCTCATTGATCAAAATTGGTGTTTGTCAAATTGCTATATAACCAGTGTAATTTTTCTGACAAAACGGTTGGTTCAAATTTTTTAAAATTTTTATCTTTTTGTCAAAGAGTCAAAGTAAATACTTTGTCAAAATTTTATGAAAATCAAACGAGCCAAATTAATTTTAGTGAAAGTGTTGGGTACCACCTTAATTGTAAACTCTATTAAAAGTCTAAATACAGTTTTCATGGGTTTGTAAAGATTGCAGATTACATTGATCCTGTTGATTGAATAACAAATTTGTGACTCAATAAAATGTTACCATATGGTTACAAGGTATATTTGTTTACGACTGATATAATTGATTACCACAGACCTATAATTAATAACTCAAACAACTCATTTAAGATTGCAAACACTCTTTATATTAGATATCATTGATATGGTTGATCAAGTTAGATAAGCAAATATTAACTCAATTGACATTGTAAAATGAGCGAACCCTTCTTATTCATGTTAAATTAGATATAGGAAGATGTGGTGTGAGTGCCAATGAGACAACTCTCCATCAAAATAACAATTACAAAAAGTAAACCATTACAGGTCAATGTACGGCCTTCAACACGAAGCCTTGGCTCACACCGAACAACAATATAAAGGGTCTCAAAATTACTAGTGTAAAACCATTCAAAAGGGAAAACCAACAGTCTAATTATTAGCATGTATTAGTTAGAATAGATACAATTTATCAAAATTGGTTACTATAAATAAACTTGATCAACTTATAAATTAATTGAATTGATTAAATATAGTACATGTAACTATTGAATAAGATTGATATGAATTGTGATGCTTAAAAAACCAGATGAGACAGTTGAATAAATTGATCAACTTTTACAAATGTACAAATTGTTTTTCCTTGCTATTGTGATAAAATGATCAATTGATCACAACAGAAATAATTGTGAATTTTGAAAACAGGATGGGACAGTACATTAAATTTATCAATTTTTAAACAATAGTAACTTTTGATATCACTGAACATTACTATTGCAAACCAGATGAGACAGTTGATTAAAGTAATATAAGTGAATTGAGTACATATACATTCATGTATTTAAGTGTCAAAATCCTAATAACAATTGATTGCTCTAGTTCCTTTATCAGTATAAAATTGAATTAACAATAGATTGCAATTTATGTAAAAATTCTATTCTAACAGTTGTTGAATACTGTACCCATACAGTATTTCTTTCCAGTTATTCCCCTTTGATCCCACACTCTTCCCCATTTACCATTGGATCTAGTATCCCATCCTCACCATTCACCAACCCTGATGTTGAAGCAACAATAGAGGAGATCTGATCTATGTGAATTTTACGATGCATTTCATAATTGCTAAGAGATCTAAAACTTTCTTTACAAAACTCGCACTTAAATTGCAGTTTATTGGAGTGTGTATTCATATGAAATAAAACGTCAGCTTTTTTACTGAACGTCTTGTCACAAATATCACATTTATAATGTAGTTCTCCATTATATGTTCTTATGTGCCTATTCAATGCCCTATTATCAATAAAACCCTTTTTACAAATTGGACAAATACAGAGTTTTTTCCCCTTTATGTTGTTTTACATGCTTTTGCATGCTACGGTTATCGATAAATCCTTGATCGCACATGTAGCATTTAAATGGCGTTTCACCAGTGTGTATTCTAATGTGGCGCTGTAAATCATAATTATCACGGAATTTCTTCTCACAAATGCCGCAAGTGAATGGTTTTGGATCAAATGGAATCACGTCTTTCTGGTGCCATTTTTTGTGCCGCACTAAGTTATATGAATCTCTATAGCATTTATCACATTCGTCACATTTAAATATCGGCCCCTCTGCAGTATGTGTTCTTAAATGACGTTGAAGATGAGCACTACGTTTAAATTTTTTATCACATAAAGAACATTCATAACGTCTCTCCCTTTGCTTTAACATCTCCTCTGTTAAATTCTGATACTTTTTTACTAAATCTTTTTCAGCATTTACTTTAACATTTATTACTTGTGCATCTGTTTGTAATCTAGTATAATTTTGACTTATTTCATTTTCAATTTTTCTCTCAACAAACTGATTTTGAATTTGGCCAAAAGTAGACAATTCACCTACTCTTTCTTCAGAATGAACTGCAAATAAGTTACTTCCCTTTGCAGAAAGAGAGGCAGGAAAATCATTTAAATTTTGATGTGGGACATCACCAGGATTTGATGACAACATACTGGTACCATGGGGTGGATGTATAATTCCAGACTGGTTTACAGTGTCAAAATTAATTCCTTGATTGTTTATAGATTCAATAATAGCTGCTTTGAGAGATTCATTATCCCTGTCATCCAATAGACTTTTAGGTTTGTGACTAAAATCAGGACTTTTCTTGTCACAATAATTACATATATAAGTCTGTCCTTTAAGAAAGGGTCTAATGTTTCTTGATGAAACCCTGGCCCAAGGTAAAATTTGTGAACAAACATAACAAGCAAAGATTTTGTCACAAACTGTGCTCACACAATAAGAGCTTTCTCTGGAATCTTCTTCAGATTGGTTTTCTAATTTAAATTCATCACCTGGTAAAATGTACATTTCATTTGTACCATATTCCTCTAGATCTGAATCGGCCTCCATGATTGATATATCATTAAAAAGGCGATTAACTAACACCAATTATCAACAACCTGAAACAGAATAAAATAGATTAAGAAACAGAAACAAAGATTGATTAATTGATTTCGTTACCTATTCAGACATCTGACTCAGACTTTTTTTAACTGAGTATTACTGTGCGTATTGTTGTGCCTATTGTTGTGACTTTGTTTTTTCTACATTGGCTAGAGGTATAGGGGGAAGGTTGAGATCTGAAAAAACATGTTTAACCCTCCAGAATTCATGCATTGTTGCGTCTGTCCCATTGAATCAGGAGCCTCTGGCCTTTGTAAGTCTTGTATGATTTTAAATTTTAGTTTCTTGTGTATATTTCAGTTTAGTATGAAGTCAATTATCACTGAACTACATGTAGTATACATTTTTGTATAGCGGCCAGATGAAGTACGCCTCCAGGTGGGGGAATTTCTCGCTGTATTGAAGACCCATTTGTGGCCTTCGGCTGTTGTTTGTTCTGTAGTCGGTTTGTTGTCTCTTTGACACATTCCCTATTTCCATTCTCAGTTTTATTGTTTTCTCTTTGACACATTCCCTATTTCCATTCTCAGTTTTATTGTTTTCTCTTTGACACATTCCCTATTTCCATTCTCAGTTTTATTGTTGTCTCTTTGACACATTCCCTATTTCCATTCTCAGTTTTATTGTTGTCTCTTTGACACATTCCCTATTTCCATTCTCAGTTTTATTGTTGTCTCTTTGACACATTCCCTATTTCCATTCTCAGTTTTATTGTTTTCTCTTTGACACATTCCCTATTTCCATTCTCAGTTTTATTGTTTTCTCTTTGACACATTCCCTATTTCCATTCTCAGTTTTATTGTTTTCTCTTTGACACATTCCCTATTTCCATTCTCAGTTTTATTGTTGTCTCTTTGACACATTCCCTATTACCATTCTCAGTTTTATTGTTGTTTAAAACACTACTTTTAACACCATGAACACTATTGCAATGTATTGGGTAAAAATGTATTTTGGGATGTAAAGTTTTTATTGGTGGAGGAAATCAGAGTACAAAGAGAGAACCACCAATCTCCATCAACATACTGTCATGACTTTATGTTTTATAAACCAGATGAACTACTTCCTTTTACTGGTATCGCTTGACCAACAGAGGCCCAATTTACTGATATCACTTGACCAACATAGGCCCAATTTACTGGTATCAGTTGACTAACATAGGCCCAATTTACTGGTATCAGTTGACCAACAGACGCCCAATTTACTGGTATCAGTTGACTAACATAGGCCCAATTTACTGATATCACTTGACCAACATAGGCCCAATTTACTGGTATCAGTTGACTAACATAGGCCCAATTTACTGATATCAGTTGACTAACATAGGCCCAATTTACTGGTATCACTTGACCAACATAGGCCCAATTTACTGGTATCACTTGACCAACATAGGCCCAATTTACTGGTATCAGTTGACTAACATAGGCCCAATTTACTGATATCAGTTGACTAACATAGGCCCAATTTACTGGTATCACTTGACCAACAGAGGCCCAATTTACAATCAAAGATTTCAATAAGTAAAAGAGTTGGTCTGAACTTTGAAGGTAACTTGAAAGTTTAATTGGCTACACATCATGCAGATTGTTGTTGTTTTTTTATTGCCGAATTGACTATCATGGGTGTCGGAGTAACTAAAATTCATAAATCTATGGGAGGATTGTAATGAGGTCAGAGATGGGTCAAATTACTTTCAATGTAATTGATTAAATTACAATTACTTTGTCATTTGTACGATTGAATTAAATTAATGATTAGTATACATCATTTCTGAAAGTCTCTGATTAAATTAATGATAACATTGGCAAAGTAAGCATGATTACATCTGATTACAATGAACTAAAAAAAAAAAAAAAACATTTTAAATGATGTGAATGAATTAACGTTAAACATGTAAAATATAACTATAGCACTTTTTAGAAATGATTTTGTTTTATCTATTTTAAAATGATAACTTCAGACTTCATTTATTTAATAAACCACAAAAGTTCACTACATACATACATGAACATTGTGTTACACTTTATCATCATTGATCTCTGAATTATTTTGACTTCAATTGAATATGGCCTTTATAAAGAGTTGTCTTCTGACCTCTTCCAAACTAAATATGTATTTCAAGGTGCAGTTTGTGGAATTTAAAATATGGATGAAATATAGTTACCAGATAAAAACTATGTAAAATTTTAATAGAATTGTTTAAACAGATTGTAAACAAAATACATGTACTATAAATCAATGCATTTTACATGTCCAGTCCAAGTAGATACCAAAAATTTTCTTAATTTAAATAAGATATTTGGCCAACTTTTAATTTAGTTTGTGCTAATTAGATACATTTTCACATGTCTGATTAATCTCTTATCATATATCTATATTGTCCTATAGCTATATACTCAATTGGAAATTGCAATAAAAACAAACCTTAATTGGTTTCCTACCTGTCAATTCAAAGTTGACAAAAATCACAATATTAACAAAAGATTATAATGCAGGGTTAAAGAAAAGTATAATATAACTTAATTATAACAGGTTTTTACCAAATATATATATTTCCATCTTAAAATTGTGAATATATGAACAATATCTTTTACTATGGCAAGAGACATAAAATTGAATTAATTATGTCTCTTCTTAGGCTAATGATGACTTTTCAATACTGTAACAGTTTATAATTTACTAAAGTATACAAATCGATTAACATGCTTTATAAAGTAAACCAAACTATCTTAACTTGTTAAATATTGATTAAATAAGAATAACAAAAAGGATCATTTATTGACCATAAACACAGTTTAAGATTTTTTCCATTGTAATCAGAATGTAATCATAAAGTAATCAGGATTACAGGGCATTTTAAAAAGTAATTGATTAAATTAAATTACATGTAATCAGTTTTTTGGCTGATTAATGATTACTATGATTACTTGAAAAATTGTAATCAATTGCAGCTGATTAACGATTACAATTACAATTACCCCAAGTCTGAATGAGGTAACATGAGCCTCATAATGAATAAACATGATAAAGGTAAAAATTCTTGCTATAGTATTTGACTTTTAAACGGTACATGTAAATGTTGGTGCATGACCATAAAATGTACGTCTTTTAGATGATAAAAAAAATCACGATAAAGATTTTCAAAAAAACAACGGTAAAGATAATCATTTGACATGTTTGAGACATGAAAATATAGTATATATACCAATACACATAATTAACAGCGCCTGGTAATGTTTCATAGCCTGACCGGTTTCAGTCCAAAAAGGACATCCATCAAAGGCAGAATGGTGGACTAATGTTTGCACCCTATTTATATAGATATGGTAACCAGCGGTTCAGATTTAACTGGCAGTTGAGTTACTGATACACATAGTTAATATGGCTTCTACTAACATGACTAACATGACTTACGAAAGCTCCATTTGTAGTGAATGTGTTTAGAGACCACTTATGTCAGTACACCTTTCCTATATTGCCTATTGATTTTTCATTAACATAAGAGCTCTAAGCGACAGCATAAGCCTAGAGATTACCTGAAATTGATGTATATATATATATGTAATCATGGTAATACCTAAATTACAAACTTAAGGTTTTGAAAACTTTTTAACACTGAGGATTAATATTGTCTACCTTTGATCTTAAAAAGGAGTACTAAAGATAACTAAAGGCTTAAATAAAGCATTCTCAATAAGACTCCCCCCTCTCTTAAACCAAATTTTGTTTGTTTGGGGGGTAATAGTTTTGACTTGACGTTTTGGTGTATCACAAGCTAAAACGTCAAGACTGCATGACTACCATGAAATACTATTATTAGACTTGATATATATGTAGGTAGTATCATAAACTAAAGATCAAGACTAAATGATTACCATGTACTTCTTAAATGATTAAAAAGACCTTTACCCAATGCGGAAACCCAAATCTGGTTATATCATCAGGTCACATGATTACCTTATAATGTCAAATGTTTGTTATAACATGTCAAAATGTTTGTTATAACATGTCAAAATGTTAACTGTAACATGTCAAAATGTTAACTGTAACATGTCAAAATGTTTACTGTAACATGTCAAAATGTTAACTGTAACATGTACATTAGCTAAATATAGATAACTGTAACCACGGAAAATCCAACTGGAATTTTTCACTGAAAGGATAGTTGAACCTGTTAAGATATCAACCACATACATATTATCCACTGGACAACCTTGATCTGCCAGTAAACTCTGAACCGCAGTTAACTCTGAACCGCTGGTTACCATATCTATATAAATAGGGTGCAAACATTAATCCACCATTCAGACATTCTGCCTCTGATGAACGTTCTTTTTGGACCGAAACTGGTCAGGCTATGAAACATCACCAGGCGTTGTTAATTATGTGTATTGGTATATATTTATAGATTATTACATGGCATTTTTCATATTGCCCTGGTATCAGCCCTAGACTCCCATATCAAGCCAGAGGGCTTTAGCCCGAGGGCTTGATATGGGTCGTGGGCTGATACCAGGGACCATATGAAAAATGACATGTAATAATCTATTTATCACATATTTTTAAGCAAGAGAAAACAAATAGCTTACACCAAATTATGTTTGATATTTCATCAAAAATCAAAAAGATATTTAACGAAAATAAAATAAAAAATGTATCACTGTGAGTTTAAAAAAGTTCGTATCACAGTAGGTAAACAACGTTTTGTGAAAAGTTTCAGAAATGATAAACAATAAATATATTAATTCTAAGAATTGCAAATATTAGAAGACTTTAAAATGTTACATTACAAATGTTAAAAATGCTTAAGAAGAATCCTATATCGCTACTCATTCCAGTGTGGCGTCATATATTTTATAAATTCTTTATGACGTCAAAATTTTACGGAACTTTTGTGATTTTCACTGTTGATTTCTACTTTTTTCTTCTACAGCAGATTCGTAACTTTCTAAATTTCTTTTCATTGTGTTCAACTTGTTTACAAATAGTCTTTGATTGACAGTTTACCGGAAGTTGAACTCGGGGGCTTGATATGGATTTCGAGGGCTGATATCGATATCGGCCCAGAGGGCTGATAACCAACCTCGACTTCCGGCTATTATTGGCCATGCAAAAACGTACATATCAGTACAAAATATGTGATAAATATATATATAACAAGTCAAAAAGGGTACAACATCACCATTAAATAACTATAAAATGAACAAATATATATATGATATTTCGGATAACAGATAGCCTTCTTCAATAATAGCACGATGTCAAATGAATCATGTCAAAATATTCAAACTGAGAAACTTTTTCTAAATCTCGAAATTTATACAATTTAAGCGAACACCACAGACGCTGATAAAGTTTTAAAATTTCCAAACACGGCCCAAAGATTACAAAGATATATGCCAAATGAAAATAGTGATTTTCGATGTGAACTGCATGGCACAACTCTGAATTTCCAAAGGTTGTGACAGATTATTTTGTAGTGTACAGAATCATATTACATGATCTATCGCCCTGTAAGATTTATTTTGTAGTGTACAGAATCATATTACATGATCCATCGCCCTGTAAGATCGATCGTTGACTATTTATTCAGTCATGGTATATATATTCTACAACGAAATTTGTTTGACATGCACACGTATAAAAATTGCGGTTTTTATCCAACGCAATCATAGGTTTGAACGTAGTTTTCAATTTAGACTCGTTTATATATGAATATATATATAGTACTATATTTTTATGCTTTTACATTCTTCTCACTGATACACATAGTTAATATGGCTTCTACTAATGAAAGCTCTATTTGGAGTTAATGTGTTTAGAGACCACTTATGTCAGTACACCTTTCCTATATTGCCTGATAATTATTTGAGACCTCTGATGATCATAATTAAGGATATTTTGAGAATCATAATAAGGATATTTTGAAGAATCACAATGAGAATATTTTGACGAATGACAATAAAATCTTAATCAATTTGACGAAAACTGTAGCCTAATATAACCATTAACGCCTGATGGTACCCTTGTCAACGTATACTTGTTCCGCCTAACAGAAGTTCCAATGGAAACTTTATTATAAACATTGTCATAATATCTATTCCTGTTGGAACAAATATTCTATACCATTTATTCCGTTAGGAACATATACTGTAATATTTATTCCTGTGGAAATACTATTCCAGAATATATTTTCCTTTTAGAACTTATATATTATGAAGGAACTTCTATTCCGTGACCCCCTTGTACAAAAATGTTGTATATATATGGTATAGGTGCTGTGACAGTGTGCGTGTATACATAATTAGTTCTTCCAAATAAACACATCCTCATCACTCAATGTGGGTCTCATTGAGGTCTAAGCCTTTTTGTAAGTGTGACACATGAAAGTCAAATTATTGTGCCGTGAAAACGGGAAATGAAGTCTAGCGGAATCTGACATAACAATAAGCGGGATAAGGGAATCTGACATAACAATAAGCGGGATACAGGAATCTGACATCACAATAAGCGGGTTCCAGCATCAGAACCACCCAATGAGACCCCCTTCATTCTTCAAGCACAAATAAAACAAAAGGGATACATTTTGATTTATAAACATTACCTTGAGTCTAAATTATGTATCTGTATGCAATTTATGGTAAAAAAAACATGGGACAATATATATTGACATATAATTATACTACGTTCCCAAGAAAAATATATATCGGAAGAGATATTCGAGAAAGGGGAGAGAAACAAAATGCAACATTTTTTCATAATCAAATATTCGTATAATACTATTACCACGATCTATTGCAGATCATGTGACCGTATATTTGTACAGTGTAACACCAAATGACAATTACTTAAAGACGATGGTGTTTTAGCTGTCTGTTTCATAGACATTTAATATTCTCTGATCAATTTCATTATGTGCGGAAGGTTGTCCGGGGAAAGTTTCGATTTTTCCAGCTTTCTATTACTTCCGGTTTTCAGATTTCCTCCCAAAATTATGGACTCAGGTAGCTCAGAAAAATCTAGTCCTACGGCACCAATAAGTTTTGATATTGAGGTAATATATGGCAGATGTTATGAGTGATAGAGTGTGAAGTCTTTATAAGACAGTGTTTATCAGTAGGTCTTAAGGCACATTAATAACAAAAATAAAATCTATACCAGGTATATCTGACCACAGGGGCTTGTTACAATTGCCGGGTTTACTATCCATACGAACCCCTAAAAATTAGAATTTTATGGTATTAGAAATCAAAATTTAAATTGGATAAATGACTTTTTAGCTGACAGGCAACAGCAAGTACTACTAAACGGTGTAAAATCTTCAAAATTAGCAGTTGATTCTGGTGTCCCTCAGGGAACAGTTTTAGGCCCAACATTATTTTTACTCTTTATAAATGACCTACCAGAACATGTAACTTGCAATGCAAGACTTTTTGCAGATGACTGTTTATTATATAGAAATGTAAATAATAGTTCTGATGCACAATTACTTCAAAAAGATTTGTCTAGTTTAGTAAAATGGGAAGAGGATTGGCAAATGAATTTTAATCCTGAGAAGTGTTATGTAATTCATATTTCTAAAAAAAGTAAACCTTCCACTTTTGATTATATATTACATAATCATATTTTAGAAGCAGTAAAAGACAGTAAATATTTAGGCATAACTATAAGCCATGATCTTGATTGGGGAACGCATATTAACAATATTACTTGTAAGGCAAATAAAACCTTAGGTTTTCTTCGTAGGAACTTAAAAAACTGCACACGTAAGGTTAAAAACCTTACGTACACATCACTTGTCCGTCCGGTCGTCGAATACTCTTCCCCCGTCTGGGATCCGTACAAAAAACAACACATCACTCAGGTTGAGCAGGTACAGCGTAAGGCAGCCAGGTTTGTCTTCAATGATTATAAAGACAGATCACCTGGAGCAGTTTCAAATTTAATAAAATCATTGGAATGGGAAAATTTAGAATTAAGAAGGAAAAAGGCTAGATTAACTATGCTGTATAAAATAAATTGGGGGTTAGTAGAAGTTCCTAAGGACAACTTAACAATTTCTGATAGACGCACTAGGGGGAAACATAAATTTAGGCAAATATCCACAAATAAAGATTTCTATAAATTTTCATTTTATCCTCGCACTATTTCGGACTGGAACTCACTACCTGAAGCAATAGGTATGTCTGACACCCTGGAATCCTTCAAAAGTGGCATATCCACTCTAACACTTGAAGGATCCACAGCAACTTATTAAACTTTAAAGCCACTGTACATAATGTATATATGTTATTGATAACGATTTTTCTTTGTCATATTATTTTTAAATTAAGTCCATATGTACATAGCACACAAGTTCCGGGAAGTTTTACACTCCTACCTAGGAGTCTACTCCCGTATTCGGAAGAAGAAGAAGAAGAAGAAGAAGTTATTCTGTAAAATTTCTCCACTTGAAAACAAATTATAAGAGTGTCTACCTCAGTACCTGTCTTCCTGGAGAACTATATGTACATGTCAGGTAAGAGGGTATGAATGCCCTTTACCGTCAGTCGTCAAACAGTAATTTTCTTCAACTACCATAAGGGTCAAATTGGTTAAAATTTTAGTGTGATTTGTCAGACCATCCTTTTCCAAAATTATGATTGTTACTGTTTTAAAAAATGTGATTCGTCTAAATCACTTGATTTTTTAAATTGTCTAAAACAAAATGTACATTTAATCATTTGTTTATCGTCATGCACCAAAAATGACTGTAAACGTCATTTGGCAAGAATTTTTACCGATATTTGTTATGAAAAATGATGAAAGTGTATTTTACCCCCATTACCATTTGTACATTTGTAATTACAACTCCCTGATAGATGTTTTGTGTTGTACTATATAGATGTTTTGTGTTGTACTATATACACTGCATAGTGTTGAAGAGTCACAGAAAAACTCCCAAATGAAATGCCACTACAACATCAGTCAGGGGACTTACTTAAACAAGTGATTTTCTAAATCACTGATTCAAGTAACATTATTTCCATAAAGGTTGGAAGTTAGAGTTGTCTTTCTTTAATAATCACCTATTTAAGTAGTACAAATTAATCACTAGAAGAAGTGATTTAATATTAGTGTAACTTTAAATATAGAATATACTAATGATCCAGGGACTAATAATGTATCAGAAGTTAAGTATAGTTAAGAATTAAGTATCAGACATCAATTTCCTTCCCAAAAATCACTTCTTTCAGTATCATTCTTTTAATAACCCCCACTAATTTCAACACCCCGAACAGTGAAATTTTTATCGGGAACAGTAGAATTTTATTACATAATCTGAAAGATGAAACCTTGAACTTCACAGGAAAAATACTCCCACTGCTGTGAAAAATCTTTTAAGAAAGTATCAGTTCATTATGTAAAGCCATTATTATAGCATTTTTTTTCAACTAAAATAGAATTTTCAGGTAAATGATAGCATCAAAGGCATAAAACTTGCTACTTAAAGGAAGCAAAAAGTTCATATTTTTTAATTTTACTAATTAAAAGATGTTATTTAAACCCATGTGTTTAAGATTTTGAAAAAACTACAAAATCCCAATTTGTGACAAAACCTCGAATTTGCTAAAAATCACTTATTTTAGTAAATCCCCTGACTGAACATGTACAACATTGATCAGTTGAATATTGGATCTATAAATACTATGAAAAAAAGTGGCAGACTCAGTAGTTTATTTCTGAAGATGAATCTATTGTAAATATAAAAAAAAAGATGTGGTATGATTGCCAATGACATGAATGAGACAACTCTCCACAGGAGACTAAATACTAATAACTAAGAAATTAACAACAAAAGGCCACCGTACGGCCTGTACAAATGTATAACAATTCAAACGAGAAAACTAACGGCAAAATTTATGTAAAAAAAATGAACAAAAAACAAGTATGTATCCTATCAAGAAACAGCAAACATTGAATTACAGGCTTCTGACTTGGGACAGGCCCATACATACAGAATGTGGCAGAGTTAAAAATGTTAGGGGGATCCCAACCCTCCCCTTAACCTGGGACAGTGGTTATTGGAAAACACACAATGTAAGAACAAACTATAAAATCAGTTGAAAAGGATTAACTCATCAGAAAGATGCATATAAAAATACATCTAACAAAGTCATAGTGGATGTGGCCAGGTATTAAGACAATTGATAGCTACAGGAAATGAGAAACACATACTGAGGGAATCCCATGTCTGCTGCTATATGCATGCCATGCAATTTCACTTACATGTAGTCAAAATGTCACAATAATATAAGGAATAGACAATAAGAGAAAACAATCAGAAATATTACAGATCAGAAGATACTTATACATGTACATGATGTTTGCTGGTTTATTATTTATATCTACAAATGATCTAAGACATTTGTAAGAAACAGAAAACATGTTAATCCTGTTGCTAGTTGAGATATTTTAATTATTGTTGGTTTTCTTTTTTTCAGTTTGATGATTCTGAGTTTCAAGCAGATCTGCCTCAAGTTGAAAATCCAACATTAGAAAGCATATTAAATGAGGTATTTATATACAGAAATTATTGTGTGCATTTCATGCATTTATTAACAAACTTGCTATGAATGTTATAATTTTATGTTTTATGACATATTATCCAGATATTTAATAGCCTTGAACATGCGTGAAATATTTGCCACTGGACATTAAGCAACCAACATTTGATCATTCTAGAGTTGATAGGTAAATTAAGGGGCTCTTATTTGAATAAGGCTACACTGTGTTTTGAGAAAACATATATATTCTGTGTTTCATATTCAGCCTTCAGATTAGCCACATTATATTATGATTCATATATTTTGAAGATGCATTACATTTAAAAGCATGTTAGGCCACGGTTTTTTAATTTGTTGGTTTACGGATTTTCCCCATGAAAAAGTCGGGTCGGTCGGTCGGGAAAAAAAAAGAAAAAAAATCATCTTTGAAGACAAAAAAATATGCAAAATCAATATATATTTCACCTTTCTAGCAATATGTTTGTTATGCTATTTTATCATCATTTCTAAAATTTTAGTTCGATGAAATATTATTGCTCAGCTGTTATAAACTACGCATGACATTGTCTAGTAATTTACAGTAAAAAAAAGGGGATGCACGGACAAAGACGAAATTAAATCATCATTTCAGAAACAAGAAAAATAGATTCGCGTAGCTCTTAATCAATTCCAGAAAACTTGGTAAATAATGATCTTCAAGCACGAAAACTGATAAAGAAAAAATGCATAAACGTCGTACGAAAATAAGTTTCAACACACGTGTCAAAAACCTAATAGAATCGTCCACTGGAAAAACGATATCGGGTTAATCTGTTGTCTTGTATTCCCGTTTTTTTATCCAAATGAACGACATTTTTTTTATTACCTATAAAAACAAGAAAATTCCTAATGATTTGTTAATATTCAGTTCTTTAATTTGATGCCTTCACCCTGTCCACATTTGGACAAGTCTATTTCTATGAGATGATGCATCTTACGGACTGATGACAAATAAGGTAAACGAACTTATTGTGTAATTGGTTTTAAACACAAGTTTCGTTCCGCAAAATTATTTGCGCAAACGACATTTCAAGGTCAGTTATAATTGATTTGTCTATATTTAGAAACGTAAACTGGAAGGGTTTTTTTTTCACACCAGAAAGTGTTGTCAATTTTGTTAGTGATTAATGCATTTCATTTCAGGAAAAAATTGTTAAGGTCGGCGGGAATAAAAAAGCGTGAAAAGTGAATTTTATTTTTATTCTTGAAATCAGCAAAATCGGGTCGGCGGATCCGTAAACCAATAAATTAAAAAATCCTGGCCTTAAGTGTTGGTGTGATCAAACAGCAGGTGAAGATAGAGTTATATATAGACATTCATAATGTTTTTACTTATGGATTCTGTTTATTGTTGATTTTATGTATTTCAGCAGGTGAAGATAGAGTTATATATAGACATTCATAATGTTTTTACTTATGGATTCTGTTTATTGTTGATTTTATGTATTTCAGCAGGTGAAGATAGTGTTATATATATAGACATTCATAATGTTTTTACCTAATGGATTCTGTTTATTGTTGATTTTATGTATTTCAGCAAGAAGATGATGAATCTCTACTAGAAGAAGATGATGTGTCTGTCCCCTCCTCGGTACAGCTCTTTAAGGATGCTGGGGACACATCTTCTTTGTCAAGTCAAGACAGTTTGTTATCAGACAGACCAAGAAAACGGGAAAAGTAAGTCACAGTTTTATCTTCTTTTTCAAGTCAATGCATCTTTTTTTCAATAATATATAATATGTACATAAAAGGTTATCAATACTATTTTCTATCAGACAGTCTAAAATAATTGAAAAGTAATACCCTTTAATTTTTTCCCATTTTTAATCGTATAAAAAAGGCTTTACTATAATATCTGTAAACTGACAAATGTCAATAATGTGTTTAAAAATTCTCTAACGAAACAAACACTTTTTATTCAAAAAGATGGGGAAGAAACTTTTTTATCTCAGTAATTGCCTTCCTTCGCGCCCTATGCGACACATGGTGCTAAAGGGAGTTGTAAGTTGTAAGTTGTAATTGCCTTCCTAGGACATATTGGAGTAAATAAGTACCGTGTAGAATTATGGAGCCTTATATTAACGTATATCAATATAGGTCAGAATTTACACTTAATGTTCATTTTCTTTTAGAATGTTAAAAAAATTATAACTTTTGCACAATCAGATATATATAATGGCATACAAATGTAAATGGCTACAATATATATAATGAATTTGTATTTTCAGGTTGAGAAAGAGCATACATTATAAAATCCATGGATCTGTACTGAAGCCCAGTAAACTGAAGAGTATTTCAGCTCAATTGTTGTCAGCTGCTGTAAGTTTTATACAGAGACAATTCCCATCACTCATACCTGCAAACCTTTCAAGGCTAGAAAGTAGGAATCTGTGTTTTTTTTTAAGTTCCACTAAGGGGAAACTTGGTCTAATTAATTCAGTAATTATATTCCACGATTCATTCATTAACACCTGAATGCATCGACAATGAAAAATCTCCAATTTATCATTCAGAATAAGCTCAAGATTTACCTATCTGGATGGATGAAATTAAGATGATGACTGATTGGTCACCTCTTCTACACAATCCAGTCTTTAAGAATTTTTATCGTGTTAGGAATTCAGGCCCTCACAAGAAGTATAGATTTGTTACAGGAAGGGTCTAAATTATTCTTGCTAGGGGAGACTATCTGGACGACCTTTTCTTTTTCATAATTTTAATATGCCCAATTTATGTGCATTGTATTTCTTTTTGTGCGTCTGTCCCGCTTAAGGTTAAAGTTTTGGTCGAGGTAGTTTTTGATGAAGTTGAAGTTCAATCAACTTGAAACTTAGTACATATATTCCTTATGATATGATATTTTTTAATGCCAAATTAGAGTTTTTACCCCATTTTCACAGTCCACTGAACACAGAAAATGATAGTGTGGATAAGGCATCTGTTTACTAGGGGCACATTCTTGTTATGATAAAGATATGTAACTACCCTGATGAGTATGTGAGTGTAAAACTTGCTCATGACAAGATGTGTTCAATTGAACAATGATTTTAATTGAATAGGAGTCCAAATTATCCTGATAAATGTTGTTGGTTCTTTTGAAGTGGTGCAGCTATCTTTACAAATGAAAACTGCTTAATATTATATGCAAGCACTAAAAGTTTTGTTAAATAATAAGCGAATAATGTGACATATTGAAGGAAGAATTATTGCATTTACTTTCTTTTACAGGATAGAGTAGATGCTGGTATGCCAACAGCCATAGTGAGTATTTAACAAGTTAGACGTAGATAAATAGGTATAAGAAGATGTGGTATGAGTACCAATGAGACAACTCTCCATCCAAGTCAAAATTTTGAATTTAAACCATTATATGGCAAAGTATGTCCATCAACATGGAGCCTTACATCACACTGAACAATAAGCTATAAAGAGCACCCAAAAGAATAGTGTAAAATCATTCAAACAGGAAAAAACACAGTCTAATCTACATAAAAAAGAGAATCGAGAAGCACTTATAAAAATGTCAGTTATTGATTTGGAGATTTACAGCGGGCGGTTGGGCGTCAACCAAATGTTGTCTGTGCATTTACTCATGAACCGTTCAACCAAAGCTTTTAAAATTTTAATATGTTGTTTCTGACAACAAAATGAAGGTCAAGTTCAATAATGACAATTTTGACTTTTACCGTTCAGGAGTTATGGTTCTCGTTGGAAAGATTGAAAAATGTCGTTTTCAGTAGTCTGTGCATTTACACATGAACTATTCAACCAAATTTTGATATCTTGTTACTGATGACAAAATGGAGGTGAAGTTCAATAATGTCGATTTTGATTTTTACCGTTCAGGAGTGATGGTTCTTGAAAGATCGAAATGGCATTTCCATTCATGTTGTTGCATTTACTCATGAACCATTCAACCTAAGCTTTTCAAATTTTAATATGTTGATACTGGAGACAAAATGGAGGTCAAATTTGATATTGATGATTTTCACTTTCATCGTTCATCAGTTATGGTTCTTGTGATAATGCCAGGACACAAATAAAGATAAATGTTAATAAATCTGGTTTCCTGTCATTGTGATTTATCATGTTTATGAATGAGTTACACCCGCTCCTTAACATAGTTACAATACACCAGTAAGTAGTTTGTATGTATTTTATATACTGGAAAAGATATTTTGAAAATTTTACTTAGCCATGGTATTTTGACCCCCCTGCGGTATATTGAACCCCCTACTATAGACCTTGAATTTCAAAAATTCAAGCTATTTTAACTCCTTAACATAGTTACAATACACCAGTAAGTAGTTTGTATGTATTTAATATACTGGAAAAGATATTTTGAAAATTTTATTTAGCCATGGTATTTTGACCCCCCTGCGGTATATTGAACCCCCTACTATAGACCTTGAATTTCAAATATTCAAGCTATTCTAACTCCTTAACATAGTTACAATACACCAGTAAGTAATTTGTATGTATTTAATATACTGGAAAAGATATTTTGAAAATTTTACTTAGCCATGGTATTTTGACCCCCCCTGCGGTATATTGAACCCTCTACTATAGACCTTGAATGTAAAAAATTCAAGCTATTCTAACTCCATAACATAGTTATAATACTCCAATAAGTAGTTTGTATGTATTTAATATACTGGAAAAGATATTTTGAAAATTTTACTTAGCCATGGTATTTTGACCCCCCTGCGGTATATTGAACCCCCTACTATAGACCTTGAATTTCAAAAATTCAAGCTATTCTAACTCCTTAACATAGTTACAATACACCAGTAAGTAGTTTGTATGTATTTAATATACTGGAAAAGATATTTTGAAAATTTTACTTAGCCATGGTATTTTGACCCCCTGCGGTATATTGAACCCCCTACTATAGACCTTGAATTTCAAAAATTCAAGCTATTCTAACTCCTTAACATAGTTACAATACACCAGTAAGTAGTTTGTATTTATTTAATATACTGGAAAAGATATTTTGAAAATTTTACTTAGCCATGGTATTTTGACCACCCTGCGGTATATTGAACCCCCTACTATAGACCTTGAATTTCAAAAATTCAAGCTATTCTAACTCCTTAACATAGTTACAATACACCAGTAAGTAGTTTGTATGTATTTAATATACTGGAAAAGATATTTTGAAAATTTTACTTAGCCATGGTATTTTGACCCCCTGCGGTATATTGAACCCCCTACTATAGACCTTGAATTTCAAAAATTCAAGCTATTCTAACTCCTTAACATAGTTACAATACACCAGTAAGTAGTTTGTATGTATTTAATATTTTGGAAAAGATATTTTGAAAATTTTACTTAGCCATGGTATTTTGACCCCCCCCTGCGGTATATTGAACCCCCTACTATAGACCTTGAATTTCAAAAATTCAAGCTATTCTAACTCCTTAACATAGTTACAATACACCAGTAAGTAATTTGTATGTATTTAATATACTGGAAAAGATATTTTGAAAATTTTACTTAGCCATGGTATTTTGACCCCCCTGCGGTATATTGAACCCCCTACTATAGACCTTGAAGTTCAAAAATTCAAGCTATTCTAACTCCTTAACATATTTATAATACTCCAATAAGTAGTTTGTATGTATTTAATATACTGGAAAAGATATTTTGAAAATTTTACTTAGCCATGGTATTTTGAACCCCCCTGCGGTATATTGAACCCCCTACTATAGACCTTGAAGTTCAAAAATTCAAGCTATTCTAACTCCTTAACATATTTATAATACTCCAATAAGTTGTTTGTATGTATTTAATATACTGGAAAAGATATTTTGAAAATTTTACTTAGCCATGGTATTTTGAACCCCCTGCGGTATATTGAACCCCCTACTATAGACCTTGAATTTAAAAAATTCAAGCTATTCTAACTCCTTAACATAGTTATAATACTCCAATAAGTAGTTTGTATGTATTTAATATACTGGAAAAGATATTTTGAAAATTTTACTTAGCCATGGTATTTTGGACCCCCCCTGTGGTATATTGAACCCCCTAATATAGACCTTGAATTTCAAAAATTCAAGCTATTCTAAATCCTTAACATAGTTATAATACTCCAATAAGTAGTTTGTAGGTATTTAATATACTGGAAAAGATATTTTGAAAATTTTACTTAGCCATGGTATTTTGACCCCCCTGCGGTATATTGAACCCCCTACTATAGACCTTGAAGTTCAAAAATTCAAGCTATTCTAACTCCTATAACATATTTATAATACTCCAATAAGTAGTTTGTATGTATTTAATATACTGGAAAAGATATTTTGAAAATTTTACTTAGCCATGGTATTTTGAACCCCCTGCGGTATATTGAACCCCCTACTATAGACCTTGAATTTCAAAAATTCAAGCTATTCTAACTCCTTAACATAGTTATAATACTTCAATAAGTAGTTTGTATGTATTTAATATACTGGAAAAGATATTTTGAAAATTTTACTTAGCCATGGTATTTTGACCCCCTGCGGTATATTGAAACCCCCTACTATAGACCTTGAATTTCAAAAATTCAAGCTATTCTAACTCCATAACATAGTTATAATACTCCAATAAGTAGTTTGTATATATTTGATGTACTGGAAAAGATGTTTTGAAAATTTTACTTAGCCATGGTATTTTGACCCCTACTATAGACCTTGAATTTCAAAAATTCAAGCTATTCTAACTCCTTAACATAGTTTACATACACCAGTAAGTAGTTTGTATGTATTTAATATACTGGAAAAGATATTTTGAAAATTTTACTTAGCCATGGTATTTTGACCCCCTGCGGTATATTGAACCCCCTACTATAGACCTTGAATTTCAAAAATTCAAGCTATTCTAACTCCTTAACATGTAGTTATAATACTCCATAAGTAGTTTGTATTTATTTAATATACTGGAAAAGATATTTTGAAAATTTTACTTAGCCATGGTATTTTGACCCCCTGCGGTATATTGAACCCCCTACTATAGACCTTGAATTCAAAAATTCAAGCTATTCTAACTCCTTAACATATTAAATACACCATAAGTAGTTTGTATGTATTTAATATACTGGAAAAGATATTTTGAAAATTTTACTTAGCCATGGTATTTTGACCCCCTGCGGTATATTGAACCCCCTACTATAGACCTTGAATTTCAAAAATTCAAGCTATTCTAACTCCTTAACATAGTTACAATACACCAATAAGTAGTTTGTATGTATTTAATATTTTGGAAAAGATATTTTGAAAATTTTACTTAGCCATGGTATTTTGACCCCCCCTGCGGTATATTGAACCCCCTACTATAGACCTTGAATTTCAAAAATTCAAGCTATTCTAACTCCTTAACATAGTTATAATACCCAATAAGTAGTTTTGTATGTATTTAATATACTGGAAAAGATATTTTGAAAATTTTACTTAGCCATGGTATTTTGAACCCCCTGCGGTATATTGAACCCCCTACTATAGACCTTGAATTTCAAAAATTCAAGCTATTCTAACTCCTTAACATAGTTATAATACTTCAATAAGTAGTTTGTATGTATTTAATATACTGGAAAAGATATTTTGAAAATTTTACTTAGCCATGGTATTTTGACCCCCCTGCGGTATATTGAAACCCCCTACTATAGACCTTGAATTTCAAAAATTCAAGCTATTCTAACTCCATAACATAGTTATAATACTCCAATAAGTAGTTTGTATATATTTGATGTACTGGAAAAGATGTTTTGAAAATTTTACTTAGCCATGGTATTTTGACCCCCCTGCGGTATATTGAACCCCCTACTATAGACCTTGAAGTTCAAAAATTCAAGCTATTCCAACTCCTTAACATAGTTATAATACTCCAATAAGTAGTTTGTATGTATTTAATATACTGGAAAAGATATTTTGAAAATTTTACTTAGCCATGGTATTTTGACCCCCCTGCGGTATATTGAACCCCCTACTTAAAACCACAAATTAAAAAAAATGATAGCCAATAAATTGTAAATTAGATTATCTGCAATACTATTTATCAAAAACAGGGGGTTCAATATACCGCAGGGGGTTCAAAATACCATATGTGAAAAATGACCCCGGGGTCAAAATACCATGCGGTACATTGTATAATGACCCCAGGGTCATTTTACCGCATGGTATTTTGACCCCGGGTTCACTTTTTAGGGGGTTCAAAATACCATATGACACCGGCCAGTTGACATGTCAGAGTTCAATCAGTGAAAATTAATTCATGAAACAACTGACTAAGCATAAAATTTTCATTAATTTTAATTTGTTTGTCATTATTTCTCTTTACTGTTATTGTTTTTTTTTCATTAGATTTACCTTGAATTTCAGATTTTGTGTGGCAGTTACAAGTATATTTACATGTATTTAATTGATTTCATATAAATGTACCATATATCTTCCCTCTTGACTACTTTAAATGCTACTACATAGCCACATGAAAATTTACTAAATAAAATGATATGTACATTTTGCTAATGTGGGTACACGTGTACATGTACTTTAAACATTTTTTTTTACAGGTTGTATCCTCTCTAATTGCAATAGGAACGTCACATGGTTTAGTCTTAGTATTTGGTAAGTCATTGGTTTTGATTATGACTGGTAATGGTAAAGATTTTTTTTTTTGGAATAGAGCATAACTTTCTTGAAAAAATATTGACTTATCCAGAAAAAAAAATATGGTACATTTTAGAATCAATGTAATTGGTTTTTTTATCTATCTATTTAAAAAAAAAATCCTTCAAGTATTTGAATACAATTGATTACTTTTGAAAATCACTGACAGCAACCAAACAACATGCATTACCAAAGTAAAGATATATGGTCATGATATTATTATGCTATCAATAATTGACAAATATTGTAAGACAAGCTCCCTCGTCATAAAGGCAGCCTTAAGATACTTAATCATGTTAATTGTACTTATGTTTCAGACCCTAAACAAGTATTGAAGTGGTGTACGTAGTACAGCTGTGGGACTCAGCATGGATCTGTATCATGTCATGTTAATTGTATTTATGTTTCAGACCCTAAACAAGTATTGAAGTGGTGCCTAGGTAGTACAGCTGTGGGGACTCAGTATGGATCTGTATCATGTCATGTTAATTGTATTTATGTTTCAGACCCTAAACAAGTATTGAAGTGGTTTACGTAGTACAGCTGTGGGGACTCAGCATGGATCTGTATCATGTCATGTTAATTGTATTTATGTTTCAGACCCTAAACAAGTATTGAAGTGGTGCCTAGGTAGTACAGCTGTGGGACTCAGTGTGGATCTGTATCATGTCATGATAATTGTACTTATGTTTCAGACCCTAAACAAGTATTGAAGTGGTGTCTATGTAGTACAGCTGTGGGGACTCAGTATGGATCTTTATCATGTCATGTTAATTGTATTTATGTTTCAGACCCTAAACAAGTATTGAAGTGGTGTCTAGGTAGTACGGCTGTGGGAACTCATATGGATCTGTATCATGTCATGTTAATTGTATTTATGTTTCAGACCCTAAACAAGTATTGAAGTGGTGCCTAGGTAGTACAGCTGTGGGGACTCAGTATGGATCTTTATCATGTCATGTTAATTGTATTTATGTTTCAGACCCTAAACAAGTATTGAAGTGGTGCCTATGTAGTACAGCTGTGGGGACTCAGTATGGATCTGTATCATGTCATGATAATTGTACTTATGTTTCAGACCCTAAACAAGTATTGAAGTGGTGTCTATGTAGTACAGCTGTGGGGACTCAGTATGGATCTTTATCATGTCATGTTAATTGTATTTATGTTTCAGACCCTAAACAAGTATTGAAGTGGTGCCTAGGTAGTACAGCTGTGGGGACTCAGTATGGATCTGTATCATGTCATGATAATTGTACTTATGTTTCAGACCCTAAACAAGTATTGAAGTGGTGTCTATGTAGTACGGCTGTGGGAACTCAGTATGGATCTTTATCATGTCATGTTAATTGTATTTATGTTTCAGACCCTAAACAAGTATTGAAGTGGTGTCTATGTAGTACAGCTGTGGGGACTCAGTATGGATCTTTATCATGTCATGTTAATTGTATTTATGTTTCAGACCCTAAACAAGTATTGAAGTGGTGCCTAGGTAGTACAGCTGTGGGGACTCAGTATGGATCTGTATCATGTCATGATAATTGTACTTATGTTTCAGACCCTAAACAAGTATTGAAGTGGTGTCTATGTAGTACGGCTGTGGGAACTCAGTATGGATCTTTATCATGTCATGTTAATTGTATTTATGTTTCAGACCCTAAACAAGTATTGAAGTGGTGTCTATGTAGTACAGCTGTGGGGACTCAGTATGGATCTTTATCATGTCATGTTAATTGTATTTATGTTTCAGACCCTAAACAAGTATTGAAGTGGTGCCTAGGTAGTACGGCTGTGGGAACTCAGTATGGATCTGTATCGGCTCTGGGTTTTAACAAAGATTGTACCAGGCTTCTGTGTGGCTTGCCAAAGGGCAGGTAATAAAAAAAATTGAATCTTTAAAAAATACTTTTTAGCTGTTTAATGTTTGCTACAATACTCACCTTTTTACTTTTAATCCAGGTCAATAAAGTTGTGGATAAAATATGAATTAATAAAATAAACAATTTGTCATTGATATATCAAATTGACCAAATAAAGAAAAAAATCAACATGATTACTATATTAAAGAAGTCAATTTCTGGCTTTAAAATTTCCTTAGGACCTTGTATACTAATAAAATTGAAGTTGGTTAAACATATTTCTTTGTTTTTACTCTCAGATTACAATGTGGGATCTAACCACCGGCAAGTTATTAAGAACAATAGCTGATGCTCACCCGCCTGGAACTGCTGTTCTTCATATAAAGGTATGTAAAAATTACTGTAGCAAATAAACAATTACTGCTCTACCTACACTATTGAAATTTTATCAGGTTTGGTCCACAATTCAATATCTATTTTGACAGCTTGCTGTTTGGTGTGAGCCAATGTCATACTTTCACCTATAATGTGAAAAAAGAAGATGTGGTATGATTGCCAATGATAGAATGTGGCGGGGTTAAACATGTTAGCGGAATCCCAACCCTCCCCTAATCTGGGACAGTGGTATAACAGTACAACATAAGAACAAACTATGAAAATCAATTGAAAAAGGCTTAACTCATCACATGGACAAAAATACAAGACGGGGGACAATAGGGGGTCTGTTAACATGTTAACAACACCTTGATTTTGGCAAAAGCAGTTAACAAAAAATGCAAAAATGCTGAGAACAGTTAACAAAGTGGACTAAAAACAGATAACAGCTTAAATTGATCTCAAATAACAGTTAGCAACACCTTGAAAAGGGCCAAAACAGGTTAACACAAAAAGGTATTGCCTTAGTAGTTTATTTCATGTGTATGATAATTTGATAGTTACTTTTTATGTTGTGTATTTCTAATTGACAGTTTACAGACAGTTTAGTGGTAGCTGCTTGCAGTGACAGTGGTGGATCTGTGTTTGAACTGGAATTTAAGTAAGATTGTTGTTGTGCACATTGTTGTTGTCATTATTATGAAAATATAAAACTTTAAACCTTCAGAACATAGTAACTACATATAACTGTTTATTTTATGTTTATTGTAATAATTTTCTTCTTTAACAAAGTTGTTGTTTTGCACAATTTTCATTTATATTATAAAATGTCAAAGTATAACCTAAAGCATATTATAAGTATATCACTGTTTATTTTATGTGTATTGCAATACATGGTAATTTTTGTCTGTGATAAAGATGTTGATTGCATGTTGCCAACTTATTTCTTAATTAAAACTTTTTCAAATGTTTATTTTTCTTCTAAAATGAGCATAGAGATATAAATTGTTATTTAACTAATTGACATAATTTATTTATAAGTTACACAAATAAATCAGTCACTAGAAATTATAAGTCTCCAATATGAATGTCTTAATGTTATGAATGTTCCTATATGACCTATGACTTTCATTGATTTTTATTTATTTCAGACGTCTTATTGGTGTTAGAACATGTGAATCTAAGTGTCTTTTTTCTGGAAGGTAAGAATTAATGTTGATTTGGAGAAAATATTCTTAATTATAAGAGTGTTGTTGGATTAATGTTTGCATGTCTGCAAAAAAAAGTTAACAATTAAGATCAAACAAAAGAGTAGGTTCAGTAAGACCCCTTTTTGGCCCCAAAATATAGCAGTTTTAGAAAATTGTGAAAATGTAATCATTAAAGATATTTATTGAAAAGAAGAATGCTTCTGCTACATAAATATGGGCTGTTTTTGACAATACAATGCACATATATCGGGTACTAGCATCCTGAAGTCATGCTAAATTACTGAAATCTTCACAATTTTAGCATTTTAGTTAAATTTAAGACGGTTTGGCCACTTTCATTTTTGACAAAAACCATCTGAAAAAATGACGAGTTTTGGCATATTTGATAGAAATTTCATATTTAAGCTTGAAAAGGAGCGTTTTTAATGACAAAATTAGTTAAAATCTTTCACTTAAACTAATTGAATCAATTGAAATAGACACTTAAGTGTTTAAAAAGTGTATGAAATCTTTCGTTAGATGAACTTGAAAATTGAGGCCGAAATCGGTCCTTACCGGACCTACTCCTTTGTTCTATTTTAAATTAATACGCTTTTAGTTTCTCTGTCTATGTATCATTTTTTGTATTTTCAGTCGAGGTGAAGTCTGTGTTATAGAACCACTCCATATGAATGTTACTATTAAAGATCATCCCATGCAGGATGTACAACTGGTGGCCATGGCTTCCTTGTCCAAGGTTTGTAAAACTAGTAGTATGTATATAAGAAGCCATTAAAAGATGATCATGGTTGAAGGCCATTTATTTTAATATAAATGTGATATCTATTTCTATGAATTTTGGTAGTCTTATTGGCAATCATATAATGTCTCCTTGTTTATTTATTTTTTTTTTTTTTTTTTTTAAGTAAATCAAAACATTTAAACATTTTTGTATGCATTTTTTTCATATTTCTACAATTGTTTTAAGGAAGAAAAGAAGACACTAATCATTTCTTTCCTTAACTTCATAAAATATTTTTTGGCATATTTAAAATTGACATAAGTCATGAAATTTTATTTTAGGAATTAATATAAAAAACTAAATACTTCTAAGATCTTTGTCAAATGGGCTTTCAACTTTTGTCTTGGGATCCTAGTTTTTGTAATCAAGAGTTATCTTTTCTTTATTTGTAGATCCTGTTGGTGATTATTCGTCCACAGCTGAAGGTCATCTTCACTCACCCATTAAAGGTAAATTAAAATATTGTTTATGATTTTATGTAATAAATGAATGAAGATGGAGATATTTAAATTCTTCTGTTTTAAGTAGTAAATAAAGAAGGCATAAACTTAAAAGGTTTTAAAGTAACTGACTCTTGTTGAATTGGCAAAATCAGAACACCCAGGATATTATCAAAACTGATCATACAAAATGTTCATCTTTTAGAGATAAGCAGCAAAATAGTCATCACTTTTGCATCTAAGATATTGAAAATAAAAGCAAGAGAAAATTTGTTGAAGGTTGCACTTTGTAAATACAGCTATTTCTCAAACCACGCCTCTTTTGGGGAGATCTAGAATATTTATAAAAAAATAATTTTGTTTAAATACTGGTTCCCAGTAATTCTCTCTGTGTTCTGTCTCATAGAGACATAATTTGGAAATGTTACCAGTAAATATACATGTGCATATTTTTTACATTGAAATCTGTGGTAACCCTTCATTCGAGGTAGGGGTAATTAAGAAAATTAGTGTTAGTTTAAACTCTGAAAAGTTCAGGGCATATAAACGTTGGAAATATGCCACACAGCCCTATATTTTGACCTATGAAAAAAAAATTGTAGTGCATAGGAACTTTCAATACTAGGGTAAGATTTTTTTTCAAAACTTCATAGTAAAAGTGGTACAGTTTTAGCCGTAAAAGGAGTTCCTATGGGAAATTGCATTGTCAATATTTAAAGAAATGCAACCTGAAACATCATTATAATTGTGGACATTAAGACATTATATTGATATTTTTTTTCTTGTTTTGTTTGGTAACTGGCTCTACAGGTTTTTCCAGATATATTCTTTTAATTAATTTCTATCCTTGAATTTTTTGCAGGGAAGTCCTGGAACACTACCACTATTAGCCTGGCAGTTTGTTGTGATACAGGTATCAGAGAAAGATCGAGTCATTGATCCTGTCTTGGCTTTTGCAAGAGAATCAACCATATACTTTTATCAGGTACGTACATGAAATTGAGAATGTGGATCGGGAATCTGTCAAAGAGACAACAACCAAGCCAAAGAGCAGAAAACAGTTGAAGCCCACAAATTGGTCATCAACACAGTGGGAAAATTCTGCATGAGAATAGGTCTACAAATAAGTAATAACATATAGTGAAATGATTATAAGAAAGACAAAATTGGAGAGATTCTTTCCTTCAGTTTTCATTTATGGGGTTTTCTATACCATGAAAGTATGATTCAAACATTTTGTTTGACTGTTAAAATAAGCATTTAGAACAAAGATATAAACTAGAAACTTAATTCTAAAGCTATATATAACAAATGATATTTAATTTTTCATATTAAATTATTCAAAAAAGTATAAATTTGCTGTTCTATTGACTAGAGTATTTAGTATCAGATATCAACTATTTTAATACTTGTACATTTAAGGTGATTTGTCAGAATGCAGCAGAAATAAAATGTACTGGTTTACAGAAAATACAGCTACAGTATAACTTACTCAACATTACTGTAAGTTAATTCTTTGAAAGGCTTTAGCCTCAAATTATCATATATACATGTAGGTACTACTGTGGATTCATTATTATTCCTTGGATACCAATTTTTGTGGTTTTCATGGGCACAAGTGAACCACAGAATTAAATTTTCAAGGAATAACATATTTTTTGTAGGATTGGACGCAGACTTTGGCAAAACCAATAAATTAAATATACACTGACATGCAAGTTTTTCTTAATCCACAAAAATTGGTTCCAACAGTGATAAATGAATCTACAGATTGCTATATTTCATGTATGAATATGAGACTAGTTCACAACACTGGGATTTTGAATTATCCATCAGGTAGAGTTGAGACCAAACCTTTAGAAACCAAAAAATATTAAATGTTTGACAACATGGAAACCAAAATTTTATTTGCAGAACAGACATAATCTTCAATGTTGAAATGGAGAGTTGTCTCATTGGCATTCATACAACATCTTCTTATATCTATTTACAATGTCTTTGAATAAATACTATAACCATTACTACTAGTTCCCCTCACAATGAACTAACTACAAACTATAACTACTTATGGTTAGTCAAAGACATTTGGTAAGCAGTTGTTTTAGCATTTACTTATCTGAAGATGTTTTTACACAGTCACAATGTTCATGGTCTATTGACTTTGTAAAGTGTTGCCATTTTGATTTTAACTTTTGTTTTATAATATCAAACTTGCATACAGGGTTGCCATATTTCTGTGCCAAGAGTTTATCAACTTATGGAACTAACTATATTTATATTATAAGGTGCGAATGTTCTTCTATGTTTCTCTAATGCTATCAATCCTACAATGTATGCTTCTTCTTGGTACATATATATATGAGCCTCCTTTTACTGGGAGCACCTCCATACAGTGCGTTTATGCATATTGTGTTTCTTTTACTTTATACATTTTTAAGAATAAACCTTTATAGTATTTGATATGTTGTATGTGGTAAATATCTAATTAAATTATGTCTTTTCGTTAATAGTGGATGAATCCAAGAACACTTGTTGCCATGGATACCAAAGAAAAGATACATGTTATAGATGTCAGATCAGAAGAGGAGTTAGAGGTTATTTTTTACGTAGAAAACAAAATTTTGTCAGAGATGAGAATATGAATGAAAAATGTTCATGACAATTTACAGTCAATAAAATTGAGAATGGAAATGGGGAATGTGTCAAAGAGACAACAACCCGATCAAAGAGAGAAAAAAAACAGCTGAGGACCACCAATGGGTCTTCAACACAGCGAAAAAAAATCCTGCAAACCAAGATCTAAATAATTAGTGTATCAAGCAAGGGGAGTATTGATAAATACCTGAAACAATAATAACTTATGCATTTGAATGCCATTGTAAAGTTTATTGTTATTGAGGTGTTAGATTAATAAAGTGAAATGAATAAAACAAGATGTGGGATATACATGAATGAGGCAGCAATCCAACAACATACAAGACATTGTTTCTTTCATTATGTTAAACTTTAAATGTTCCTGTTCCTAAAACTCACAGTTGTTAATTAGACAGCCTTTCAGTCACTTGAGCTTGCCATATGTCAGTCAAGAGAGCAATGAGTTTATATATACCCATGGATGTATAGTTCACTAAGTCATAACATTTACTGTTAATTCAGATATTTTTGCGTACATTTATTATTGCAAGTTTTTAACGATTTTGGGAAAAGCTGCATACAGATATAAGATTGAGAGTTTGTATTATGTCCATACTCACCCAGTCACATTATTTGCATTTATAAAAACCTTGCAATTATTTCTGAATTTAAAATTTACTACATTTTTATCAGGTGATTGATGTATCAGAAGTAATGTTGGTCTACAACACGAGCCACTTCAAATCTTTAGCCACTGGTGGCAATGTCAGTCAGGCCTTGGCCTTCGCTGGAGAGAAAGCTTGTTACCAGACCATTGTCAGTCATAATGGACAATTGTTTATACTAGGAACTAAAACTGTCCATCTATATACACTGAGGTCATGGCGAGAGGTCAGTAGAAACATTCTTTGATGTCATTTTAGCTTCCCTTCCTTCATTGTAATTCTGATAGACAATGTTAGCTATTTCAAGTTTTCTAACATGCAAAGGAAACTGTTTATACAATATTTCAAGTTTTCATTGCTAATAAAAAGAATTAACATGGCAATTGTTGAACATTGGTAGTATCACATGCTTCTCAAGCATTTGAACTTGAATAAAAGTGATCTACTTCCTGCTTGCTATTTCACTATGTTGAATGAACTTATTGATACAATGACATATGAGTTTGAAAATGCTTAGCATTAACATGCATTTTCTACATTTGTACCATGTCTGGAATATGACAGTTGTTGTCCATTCCTTTGATGTGTTTTATCATTTGATTAGGGACTTTCTGTTTTGAATTTTCCTCTGACTTCAGTATTTTTGTGATTTTACTTTTTTTTATGCATGCAATTCCTAGTCTAAATGACATACCATTTCAGTATTCTAAAGGAAAAAAATATCATACCTGTTGTTTATTTTGTAAATTTATCTTGTTCACAATAAGTATATATTGTCTCATGTGTCTATCATCTTGTTTTTACAGAGAATAGATGTGCTAGCTAAACAGAATAAATACCAAGATGCTTTAGCATTGGCTCTTTCATTCTATGAGGGCAATGCTAAAGCACTTGTTGGACTGACTGGTTCATCTGCTAAAAGGAAACAGATAGTGGCTGATCTGGTAAGTGTTTTAAATGGAGGTAATGCAGGATGCAAACTGCTGAAAATTCTTAGTGAAAACTAGCTGTAGAATACTGATTTTCTTTTTATAGAATCAAACTTTATACAAATGTCAATACATAGCCACCAAAACACTAAATTAGGATTGATGTCAGCAGTTCCAAATATTATTATATAAATAAGCCCTTAAAGGTGCATAGCTCATAGAGTATTATTATTCTTAAATAAATAAATAATCATTATAATGGCATTTAATTGAGGGGAATTTGTGGATGTTGAATGTCGTGTTTTTTAACAGAGAAGTCCAGAAAAATTATCAAGAATAGAACAATTTTGTGACAAAAAAGTTGAGTTTTTGGTATGTGTAAATCTACAATCAATTACACACAATAAATGTTGTGTCAAAATCTGAAATACATGTACTCTCTTGTGATTTTCCAAGAATGGATAAAAATGTGAGTGTAATTATTGCGATTTAAAAAAACTTTGCATACAGATCTAAATGTGTTTTCTTAATATTGTGATAATCACATAGTCCCATAATTTACATTAATAAAAACCTCACAATAATTTCTGAATTGACAGTATTTCTTTTGTAGAGTGTTGATCAAGAATGATAAGTTCAGACTTTTGATTTCTTATAAATGAATAACCATATATACTTTTAATATTCAAAGTTCTTATGGTAATTCTACTGTTTTATCTTTCAGATGTTGGACATGTTGTTTGACTATGTTGATCTGTCCATGACTACTTTATGTCCAGAGAAAGGAAAGATGGAGGAATTGGAGGAGTACTATATGGTAAGAACTGAGCTAGTGGTCAATTTAGGGGGAATAGACATCACTCATATTATACCCAATCACCTATAATTTTTACTGTCAATTGTTACTGAATTCTGCTTAGTTTTGACCCTATTTCCATCAAAAAAAATTATCATGTGAATTCTAACCCTTCAAAATTCCCATACATTTGTTACTAAAATGGCCTAAATTTTAGAGATTTTTTTTTGAATGGCTTTTATATTTTCCTTTTTTTTCTTCTTTTTAATTGAATCTAATATAATATAGATATATCAAAAGTTCTATTTGTACGTATTAAAAAATAATGTTTTTACTAATAAAATGAACTGTGGGGTTTATGACTAGGACACAACAACTTAATGTTTAAAAAGCAAATAACCAAAAGAGATCAAAAGGACAATATACAGTCTACAAAAATGGACAGATCTCTAAAGATTGCATATATAAAAAAGAAGATGTGGTATGATTGCCAATGAGACAACTATCCACAAAAGACCAAAATGACACAGACATTAACAACTATAGGTCACCGTACGGCCTTCAACAATGAGCAAAGCCCATACCGCATGCAGCATTTATAGACTTTAATAGGATTTGAGATCACTATTTTAAGCATTACAACTTTATATGCTAAATTTTAGAAAGAGTGAAATTACATGTAACTCCTTCAAAATAGCATATTGTCCCTGATTCAGAATGCAGATGAAAAATACAAAAATATGAAATCATAGTAGAATATTTCAATTATAATGCATCCTAACTTTATTTTTCATTTTATGTTTTTTTATTATTTCAGACAATAGTACCAGTCTGTGTAGACCATTGCCTGTATCTGAACAGAACGTAAGTATATAGATATGAAAAGATGTGGTATGAGTGCCAATGAGACAACTCTACATCCAAGGGATAATTTGTAAAAGTAAACCATTATAGGTCAAAGTATGACCTTCAACACGGAGCCTTGGCTCATACTGAAAAGCAAGCTATAAAGGGCCCCAAAAATGGCTGGACGCTTATTGTAATACCATTCAAACATGAATTGCATTATAGGCATTAAAATTTTGCAAGAACAGGAAGTTGGGCTATATCAAAGAGACAGCTACTCACCAACACTGTAAAATAAAAAAATAAAAACCCATTAAAACAGAAGGATCAATTTAGGCACCTCATTTTGCAAAACCTTAATCACATTGAGTCGAGATTCAACAGACCTTTTGTATGTTATCTAACTGCCCCTTCATACACATTTAGCAAAATATGTAATTTGATGAGCTGTTCACAATTGCCCAAGACCAAAGAAACATGCAAATTGTTTGTTTTTAAATGTTAGGTGATTTTATTTTACGTCACAGGCTCTTAAATATTTTCATATTTCTAAATTATGATTTTTATTCGTGTTAATCACATAGATATTCTGTTAGGGAGAATCTATGAATGGTTTAGTTAATGTCAAAAGTTCTTAGTTATTGAAAAAAATAATGGGTATTAAAATGTTGGTTTTTTTTCTTGTTATTTACAGAGATATCCTGTTTGGGAGAATCTATGAAAGATTTAGTGAAGATATGATTGCTATGGGAACGTTCTTAGAATGCCTTGAGCCGTATATCCTTGGAGACAAGCTCATGTCTATTCCGCCGTCTGTTATGAAGGATTTTGTTGACCATTACCAGAGCCGTGAGATGTTGGAGAGTGTAGAGGCTTGTATAGTACATCTAGAGGTCACTAGCTTAGATATTCATCAGGTATATTAACTTTAAAAGTTCTTAGTTTTCATTGAAAGCTGTGTCTGTGTCAAATTTATGGATATGTTGGTACATTCACGACAGACTTTATGTAAAAAGAAGTAGATGCTGGCCAGCAATCCAACAAAAATGAAAAAAAGCTCTGACTTTAAGACTTAATCTTAAACCCTCCCTGTTTATACAAAACAAATAAAAAACAAACAGAAACCGTCCTGGCTTTGTGTTTGTGTGGTACTGTAAATAACCCAAATTCTTCAAGAAAAGTCGTGCATGGTGTGAATGTTAAAAGGGAGATGAAAGCAAAAAACAAGACTTTTAAAAAAACTTAATTGGTTTGCAAAGTTTAAGAAAATCTAAAACTAAGTTGTAATAAAGTCACAATATGACTTAAAATTAGAAAAACACATGGAGACTGTTATTAATCAATTTATTGTAATAGGTCGTATCATTATGCTGGAGCCATGGTCTGTATGATGCTATAATTTATGTGTACAACCAAGGGATGAGAGATTTCACCACACCATTAGAAGAATTGCTTACTGTTCTCAGGTCTGCTGTTGATACTGGGAAACAACTCACAGGTATTGACACTAGGTTTACATACCCGTAGCCAGGGGGGTTCGAGGGGTTAGGATGACACCCTCCCCCCCCTTGAAAACAAATAAGCACTGTTAAAGTCAACGTTCTGTTGGAATTGTGACTGTTAAAGTTGAGTTCTTGGGTCCAAATAACCCCCCTAGTAAATTCCTGGCTACGGGCCTGGTTTATACTGAACTTTTAACACTTCTTCTTGTTGTTATTTACCAAATATAGCAACATAGGAATATTCAATGCAATGTCTATGTCACTTTATCTACACAATTTTGAGGTTTAATTAGAGTTGGAAAAATTATTAATTTTTATTTGTAAACACTGCGTTCTTTTTCATTGTGATACATCAATTGCACAATTGCCCTTATTGCTTTTTGGAAATTTGTGCTGCTTGACCTAGGAATCTGAAAGTTTGCAACTATTGGCGTCATACAACAATTACTTTTTAGCTCACCTGGCCTAAAAGGCCATGTGAGCTTTTCTCATCACTTGGCGTCCGTCGTCGTCGTCGTCGTCTGTCGTCGTTAACAATTTTTCAAACATCTTCTCCTCTGAAACTACTGAATGGATTTGAATGAAACTTAAAATGATTGTTCCTTAGATTATCCTGCACAAAGTGTGTGCTTCGATTTTTGATTCGTCAAAAAACATGGCCGCCGTTACTTAAAATAGAACATAGGGGTCAAATGCAGTTTTTGGCTTATATCTCAGAAACGGAAGCATTAAGAGCAAATATGACGTGGGGTAAAAATGTTCATTAGGTCAAGATCTATCAGCCCAGAAATTGTCAGATGAATCAAACAAACCATTGTTGGGTTGCTGCCACTTAATTGGTAATTTTAAGGAAATTTTGCAGTTTTTAACCGGATTTTTGTGACAAAAATGTCGGTTATTGATTTGGGGATGTACGGCGGGCGGCCGGGCGGTCGGGCAGGCGGGCGGCAATCAAATGTTGTCCGTGCATTAACTCATGAACCGTTCAACCAAAGCTTTTAAAATTTTAATATGTTGTTACTGACAACTTAATGAAGGTCAAGTTCAATAATGGCGATTTTGACTTTTACCGTTCAGGAGTTATGGTTCTTGAAAGATTGAAAAATGGAGTTTCCAGTCGTGTCCGTGCATTTACGCATGAACTGTTCTACCAAAGCTTCCCAAATTTTAATATGTTGTTACGGATGACAAAATGGAGGTCAAGTTCAATAATGACGATTTTGACTTTTACGGTTCAGGAGTTATGGTTCTTGAAAGATTGAAAAATAGAGTTTTCAGTCATGTCCGTGCATTTACGCATGAACTGTTCTACCAAAGCTTCCCAAATTTTAATATATTGTTACTGATGACAAAATGGAGGTCAAGTTCAATAATGTCTATTTTGACTTTTACCGTTCAGGAGTTATGGTTCTTGAAAGATTGAAAAATGGTGTTTCCAGTCGTGTCCGTGCATTTTCTCATAAACCATTCAACCAAAGCTTTTGAAATTTTTATATGTTGTTACTGATGACAAAATAGAGGTCAAGTTCAATAATGACGATTTTGACTTTTACCGTTCAGGAGTTATGGTTCTTGAAAGATCGTAAAATGGCGTTTCCATTCACGTTGTTGCATTTACTAATGAACCATTCAATCTAAGCTTTTCAAATTTTAATATGTTGATACTGACTACAAAATGGAGGTCAAATTTGATATTGACGATTTTCACTTTCAGCATTCATCAGTTATGGTTCTTGTGATATTGCCAGGACACAAATAAATGTTAATAAATCCGGTTTGCTGTCGTTGTGACAGCCTCTTGTTGGTCATTATCTTGAATATTATTATAGATGAAGATAAACTGTAAACAGCAAAAATGATCAGCAAAGTAAGATCTACAAATAGGTTAATATGACCAAAATTGTCAATTGACCCCTTAAGGGGTAAATGTCCTTTAATGACAATTTTTCACAATTTGTTCATCATATTTGCTAACTTTAAAAAATCTTCTCCTCTGAAACTACTGAATGGATTAGGATGAAACTTAGCATGATAGTTCCTTAGATTATCCTGCACAAAGGTTGTGTTTCGATTTTTGATCCGTCAAAAAACATGGCCGCCCTTACTTTAAATAGAACATAGGGGCCGGTCAAATGCAGTTTTTGGCTTATATCTCAAAAACGAAAGCATTTAGAGCAAATCTGACAGGGGTAAAAATGTTCATTAGGTCAAGATCTATCAGCCCTGAAATTTTCAGACGAATCAAACAAACCATTGTTGGGTTGCTGCCACTTAATTGGTAATTTTAAGGAAATTTTGCAGTTTTTGGTCATTATCTTGAATATCATTATAGATAAAGATAAACTGTAAACAGCAAAAATGATCAGCAAAGTAAGATCTACAAATAAGTTAAATATGACCAAAATTGTCAATTGACCCGATCAGCAAAGTAAGATCTACAAATAGGTTAATATGACCAAAATTGTCATTTTAATACTTTATGCATTAGGTCAACTATATTTGGTGTATGAAAATATTTTATGATCTATATGTCGGTTACGCAGGTTTTATTTGAACTTGACCTCATTTTCACAGTCCATTGCTAAGTTTTAAGTGTTTGTGTTTTGGTTTCATTTTCTTTATTTATAAACAGTAAGTCATATATATTTGTATTATATTGAAGAATTGTTAGCTGTACATGTTTGCCTGGCATGGTTCAATATGTTCAATAAGGCATTGTTTACCAGGTGAGCGATTCAGGCTCTTGAGAGCCTCTTGTTCATTGTAGCTTCAAATATTTTCTATTATGACGTCAACATTGTGATGTCCATAAATGGTGAACAAATAACGATAAGGTGTATACACATGAATGAAATTCTGGGGTTCCAAGAAAGTTGAAACTTTAAAAAAAAAAAATGTTTTGTAGAAGAATTAAAAGGATTTAACATATTTTTTGGGAGGTTTTTGATGGGAAAACAGGGTCTCTGGCTCATAGACTTTACATAAAAATTTTCTTCCTGGCAAACAGACATTTTCTTAGAAATCATTAAATTATACTACTTTACAAAGTACTTTTGATTGATAAAATCTGTTGAATTCTATTTTTTTTCAGATAATCAGATAAAACTAGGAAATAAACTTCTGGTGTATATAAGGTTTGTATACGTAGTTAATGGTATCTTATACAGTCAGGGGCATTACTTATTAAACAAGTAACAATTAAAATTACCTATACAAGTAATGTTGAAAACGAGGCTAATTTAAATATAACTTATATAAGTTATTTTTCTTAATATTATTTTTATAGGTGTCCAAGAATACAGATTTTACTAGCTTTAGATAATTTTCACAGTTATCTGGTTATTTTTCCCTTGATATATAAAAACTAATTCTTCAGAAACACTAATTAACTTTCCTACGCACTTATCTTTCATACCAACGCTTCTTGGTCAAAGATTGGTCTCTTGGGACTATTAAATTATCATTTTCCTCTAAAATCTTGAAGGTAGACTGATATAAATAGATAGATACTTGTGAATTAATTAAGACCTGAAGTTATTTATAATTTGTAACCTAAATCAATTACATATGTGCCTTAGATACGTGTAATTGCTATTTTTTTCAAAAATGTATAAAATAGCTTATTCAAGTAATATTTTTGTCATTATTTTCAAAGTAACCCTTTATCTCTATACTCCTCTCAAATCTGATAAATTCTTTATTTTGTGATATAAAATGTTGTTTAAAATCATGAAGACTACATTTAGTCTATGTTTCTATTGAAAATAAAATAACTCTATTAAGTAATTTTATTATTTTTAAAATAAAAAATTACTTATATAAGTAATTAAAAAAAATAACTTGTTTAAGTAACGCCCCTGACTGTTATAAGTATGATAATTGTGTTTTTAATGTCATATTAAATTTATGACAGTAGACAAACTTCAAATAACAAATAAAATATAATACCAGTCCATTTTAAAGGAAAAGAGGATGAAAAAAGGAAAACTGAAAAAAATTGAATTGGAACGATGGTTCAAAATAAATGCATGAGGCTATCAGGAAGCCTATGAGGCTATCATTTCTAGAGGCTATCATGCCTATGAGGCTATGAGGAAGCCTATAATGAGACAATGAGGAAGCCTATAGGAGGCTATGAGGAAGCCTAGTAGTGTTGATGTTGAATTGGTGTTGGAATGAATTTGTATGAAATTTGACAGTTTATCCCCAGAAATTCTTGGGGGATGAGTGAAATTTTTGAGACAACCAGTGATAAAATTTCATAAATGAAATCTATAAACCGTGCTGAGATTGATTCCCCTGTCATGGCAATATTGAAGGCGAAAGGAGGGGTCGGTGGGAGGCAAGTTTTTTAGCTAAAACACTATTAGAGCCAATATTATTCTTATAACTGCTTAATCTGCATTTAAATAAATGAATACTCAAGGCAGCATACACAGGTTTTTAATACACAACTTCTTAATGGGATACTCCTAAGTGGGAGGAGTCAAAACTGCATCCAGATTAATGTATCAAAAAACAAAGGACAAAGGAAGCCAAATGCCACAAGTGGTCTCTAATTAACAAGACATGTATATTTGTATTGGAACTGATGTAATTAGACCTCCTGCTAAGAACATGTGATAAACTTCACATCTAACTGATTGACATATGATAATAAATCTGTTCATCTCAACAGCAAAGAAAATACACATCCTGGGAAAATCCTAAAATAATGACTACTGAGTAATTAAAATCAAACTATGTATAAACCTAACTTATATAACATATAAGTACCTATTTATACAAAATTCTCAGAAATGATCCTGAATATGTTTAATTGTCATTTGTTCCATGTTTGCATTGTGTTCTGATTCTTTGTAAATATTTTTCGGGTAAATCTATTTCTGTTTGATGTGATGCTGTTCTAATCTTATTTTAATTGTCTGTTATTAAGGTCTTTCCTTTTACTAAAGGGAAAGACCTTACTGTATTTCTTCTGATTATTATTATTATTCTTCTTGTTCCGCCAAACTTTGACAAAATTTCCCTCCGTAACCGTAAGACGTGTCGCTTTCATGTTCACACTTTGTATCGGTGTCATGAATACCTATCCGGAACTCACCCTGTGAGTCGAAATATTTTGTCGGTTCGGAGTAATCCCTCCGAAACCCAAAAACCTTGTTATCGTTCCAACACCGTAACCGTAATAGGTAGAAAAAAAACGAAGGGTGAAATTTGTTCAGGACCAGACCCCGGTTCTTCGTTACATTTGGATCGAAAAGATTCAACGACTCATTGGTAGGGTTATGCCCCTATGAAAATTAACCGGTGTCGGTTGGCCACCAAAACTCAGAAACCGTAAGTCGTAGACACATAGGATCTTCACCAATCATCATCATTTCATGTATCTTTTAAAAATACCTCAAGGTCAAATTTGTATGTTGACCTTGACCTTTGACCTAACACCTTGTTATGGGATAATCTCAGAAACCATTATACTTACAGAAGTTTTAAATGGTGGAAAATGTTTGGGTCATTATGGCGCAACTTTGTTACATTTTGACCAAAGAGATTTGACCTTTCTATAAGGGGCATAACCCCTGTTTTAGGTTTTTGAAAAGACAAAATCAGCTTTTACTATATAACCAAAGGTCCTAGACCCTTGGGGTCTTCAGTAATGGCATTGGGGACCAATGACCTTGACAAAGGTCAAAAGGTCAAAGGTCAAGGTCATGTCCCAGATAGCGAATTAGTGTTTTTAACCTTATTTAAAGGATTTTTAGTGTGTTTTCGAGCTTTTTAAGGTTGACCTTGACCTTTTCAATACATTCTACGTCTGTTGGAACATGCATTTTACATTAAAAAAGGAAAGACCTCTCAATTGTTCAAGAACAATTGACAGTTTAATATTGTTCTTACATCTCTTCTGAAAAAAAAAATCCACATGTTTGTTATCAGTTGAACTCTGAAACTACAAGTCCAATCGACCCCAAACTTTACAGTCAGCAGGGCATACATGTACTAAAGGTTCATAAAACAACGTGGTGCAGATATCTCTCAAGACTTTTCCTAGAGAAAAAAAATGGCAATGCTGTAAAAATCGCTTGCTAGGTCCGTAAATCTCAGTAAAAACCTACAATAAAATGTCCGCTCCTAGATTGAAATACTTATCTGTGTTACAAACTGGTGCTGAAAAATGTACATTATCAGAAAATAATCCTTAAATGTGTATTAAAGTTCCACGGATCAATTAAATCCAAACATGCACTGCTGGTGAACTGTGATCAAAATGTCAATTTCCTCCTACAATGACAAAAGAAATTACATTGTGTACATTCCGTCTCTATACATGTTGTCTGTTCAACATCCCGACCTAAAGAGAAATAAAAAGACTAAGTTTCGTTATTATAAACCCAAGTCACGTGGTGTCTCCTCAATCTGGCGCGCGCGCTGGACCTAAAATAAAATAAAAACTTTCCAAACTAAACATGAAACTTCCCCGGAATAATAGACCTCTCACAGAAACAAAAAAACAAACAAACAAACAAACAAACACACAACACACACACACACACACACACACACACACACACACACACACCACACACACAACAAAACCAATCATGTTTCTAAGGGGGAAAGACCGTTTACAATTGCTTTTTGAAAGCAATTGATTTATATTGTAAAACGGCAATTTTAACCATTCTGTTCCGTTTATATAAAAAAAAAAAAAAAAAAAAATCTCCCCGAGACCCTTTTTTGCCCCCCCCCCCTTTTTTACCCTCCACTTACAAATGAATGTAGCTTGTGTGCTATCTATCATATCAACGGATAAGAACGACAACTCCAGTTTTTTCCCCTATTATATTGTTCTTACATCTCTTCTGAAAAAAAAAATCCACATGTTTGTTATCAGTTGAACTCTGAAACTACAAGTCCAATCGACCCCAAACTTTACAGTCAGCAGGGCATACATGTACTAAAGGTTCATAAAACAACGTGGTGCAGATATCTCTCAAGACTTTTCCTAGAGAAAAAAAATGGCAATGCTGTAAAAATCGCTTGCTAGGTCCGTAAATCTCAGTAAAAACCTACAATAAAATGTCCGCTCCTAGATTGAAATACTTATCTGTGTTACAAACTGGTGCTGAAAAATGTACATTATCAGAAAATAATCCTTAAATGTGTATTAAAGTTCCACCGGATCAATATACAACAACAAACAAACACACACATACACAAACACCACACACACACACACACACACACAAAACACACACACAACACACAAAAACAATCATGTTTCTAAGGGGGAAAGACGTTTACATTGCTTTTTGAAAGCAATTGATTTATATTGTAAAACGGCAATTTTAAACCATTCTGTTCCGTTTATATAAAAAAAAAAAAAAAAAAAAAATCTCCCCGAGACCTTTTTTGCCCCCCCCCTTTTTTTCCCCTCCACTTACAAATGATGTAGCTTTGTGTGCTATCTATCATATCACGGTATAAGAAGACAACTCCAGTTTTTCCACTTTATATTGTTCTTACATCTCTTCTGAAAAAAAAATCCACATGTTTGTTATCAGTTGAACTCTGAAACTACAAGTCCAATCGACCCCAAACTTTACAGTCAGCAGGGCATACATGTACTAAAGGTTCATAAAACAACGTGGTGCAGATATCTCTCAAGACTTTTCCTAGAGAAAAAAAATGGCAATGCTGTAAAAATCGCTTGCTAGGTCCGTAAATCTCAGTAAAAACCTACAATAAAATGTCCGCTCCTAGATTGAAATACTTATCTGTGTTACAAACTGGTGCTGAAAAATGTACATTATCAGAAAATAATCCTTAAATGTGTATTAAAGTTCCACCGGATCAATTAAATCCAAAACATGCACTGCTGGTGAACTGTGATCAAAATGTAATTTCCTCCTACAATGACAAAAGAAATTACATTGTGTACATTCCGTCTCTATACATGTTGTCTGTTCAACATCCCGACCTAAAGAGAAATAAAAAGACTAAGTTTTCGTTATTATAAACCCAAGTCACGTGGTGTCTCCTCAATCTGGCGCGCGCGCTGGACCTAAAATAAAATAAAAACTTTCCAAACTAAACATGAAACTTCCCCGGAATAATAGACCTCTCACAGAAACAAAAAAACAAACAAACAAACAAACAAACACCACACACACACACACACACACACACACACACACACACACACACACACAACACACACCACACAACAAACAATCATGTTTCTAAGGGGGAAAGACCGTTTACAATTGCTTTTTGAAAGCAATTGATTTATATTGTAAAACGGCAATTTTAACCATTCTGTTCCGTTTATATAAAAAAAAAAAAAAAAAAAAAAATCTCCCCGAGACCCTTTTTTGCCCCCCCCCCTTTTTTTACCCTCCACTTACAAATGAATGTAGCTTGTGTGCTATCTATCATATCAACGGATAAGAACGACAACTCCAGTTTTTTCCCCTATTATATTGTTCTTACATCTCTTCTGAAAAAAAAAATCCACATGTTTGTTATCAGTTGAACTCTGAAACTACAAGTCCAATCGCCCCCAAACTTTACAGTCAGCAGGGCATACATGTACTAAAGGTTCATAAAACAACGTGGTGCAGATATCTCTCAAGACTTTTCCTAGAGAAAAAAAATGGCAATGCTGTAAAAATCGCTTGCTAGGTCCGTAAATCTCAGTAAAAAACCTACAATAAAATGTCCGCTCCTAGATTGAAATACTTATCTGTGTTACAAACTGGTGCTGAAAAATGTACATTATCAGAAAATAATCCTTAAATGTGTATTAAAGTTCCACCGGATCAATTAAATCCAAAACATGCACTGCTGGTGAACTGTGATCAAAATGTCAATTTCCTCCTACAATGACAAAAGAAATTACATTGTGTACATTCCGTCTCTATACATGTTGTCTGTTCAACATCCCGACCTAAAGAGAAATAAAAAGACTAAGTTTTCGTTATTATAAACCCAAGTCACGTGGTGTCTCCTCAATCTGGCGCGCGCGCTGGACCTAAAATAAAATAAAAACTTTCCAAACTAAACATGAAACTTCCCGGAATAATAGACCTCTCACAGAAACAAAAAAACAAACAAACAAACAAACAAACAACACACACACACACACACACACACACACACACACACACACACACACACACACACACAACAACAAACAATCATGTTTCTAAGGGGGGAAAGACCGTTTACAATTGCTTTTTGAAAGCAATTGATTTATATTGTAAAACGGCAATTTTAACCATTCTGTTCCGTTTATATAAAAAAAAAAAAAAAAAAATCTCCCCGAGACCCTTTTTTGCCCCCCCCCCTTTTTTACCCTCCACTTACAAATGAATGTAGCTTGTGTGCTATCTATCATATCAACGGATAAGAACGACAACTCCAGTTTTTCCCCTATTATATTGTTCTTACATCTCTTCTGAAAAAAAAAATCCACATGTTTGTTATCAGTTGAACTCTGAAACTACAAGTCCAATCGACCCCAAACTTTACAGTCAGCAGGGCATACATGTACTAAAGGTTCATAAAACAACGTGGTGCAGATATCTCTCAAGACTTTTCCTAGAGAAAAAAAAATGGCAATGCTGTAAAAATCGCTTGCTAGGTCCGTAAATCTCAGTAAACAACAAACCACAAAAATTCCGCACAGATTGAAAATCATGTTTCAACTGGTGGAAAATGTACATTATCGAAAATAATCCTTAAATGTTATTAAATTTCCACTGGATAATTAAATCCAAACTTCATCTGGTGTAACTGTATCAAAATGTCAAATTTCCTAAATGACAAAAGAAATTACATTGTGTACATTCCGTCTCTTATACAGTTCCTGTTCAAATCGACCTAAAGAGAAATAAAAAGACTAAGTTTTCGTTATTATAAACCCAAGTCACGTGGTGTCTCCTCAATCTGGCGCGCGCGCTGGACCTAAAATAAAATAAAAACTTTCCAAACTAAACATGAAACTTCCCCGGAATAATAGACCTCTCACAGAAACAAAAAAACAAACAAACAAACAAACAAACACACACACACACACACACACACACACACACACACACACACACACACACACACACACACACACACAACAAACAATCATGTTTCTAAGGGGGAAAAGACCGTTTACAATTGCTTTTTGAAAGCAATTGATTTATATTGTAAAACGGCAATTTTAACCATTCTGTTCCGTTTATATAAAAAAAAAAAAAAAAAAAAAATCTCCCCGAGACCCTTTTTTGCCCCCCCCCCTTTTTTTACCCTCCACTTACAAATGAATGTAGCTTGTGTGCTATCTATCATATCAACGGATAAGAACGACAACTCCAGTTTTTTCCCCTATTATATTGTTCTTACATCTCTTCTGAAAAAAAAAATCCACATGTTTGTTATCAGTTGAACTCTGAAACTACAAGTCCAATCGACCCCAAACTTTACAGTCAGCAGGGCATACATGTACTAAAGGTTCATAAAACAACGTGGTGCAGATATCTCTCAAGACTTTTCCTAGAGAAAAAAAATGGCAATGCTGTAAAAATCGCTTGCTAGGTCCGTAAATCTCAGTAAAAAACCTACAATAAAATGTCCGCTCCTAGATTGAAATACTTATCTGTGTTACAAACTGGTGCTGAAAAATGTACATTATCAGAAAATAATCCTTAAATGTGTATTAAAGTTCCACCGGATCAATTAAATCCAAAACATGCACTGCTGGTGAACTGTGATCAAAATGTCAATTTCCTCCTACAATGACAAAAGAAATTACATTGTGTACATTCCGTCTCTATACATGTTGTCTGTTCAACATCCCGACCTAAAGAGAAATAAAAAGACTAAGTTTTCGTTATTATAAACCCAAGTCACGTGGTGTCTCCTCAATCTGGCGCGCGCGCTGGACCTAAAATAAAATAAAAACTTTCCAAACTAAACATGAAACTTCCCCGGAATAATAGACCTCTCACAGAAACAAAAAAACAAACAAACAAACAAACAAACACACACACACACACACACACACACACACACACACACACACACACACACACACACAACAAACAATCATGTTTCTAAGGGGGGAAAGACCGTTTACAATTGCTTTTTGAAAGCAATTGATTTATATTGTAAAACGGCAATTTTAACCATTCTGTTCCGTTTATATAAAAAAAAAAAAAAAAAAAATCTCCCCGAGACCCTTTTTTGCCCCCCCCCTTTTTTTACCCTCCACTTACAAATGAATGTAGCTTGTGTGCTATCTATCATATCAACGGATAAGAACGACAACTCCAGTTTTTCCCCTATTATATTGTTCTTACATCTCTTCTGAAAAAAAAAAATCCACATGTTTGTTATCAGTTGAACTCTGAAACTACAAGTCCAATCGACCCCAAACTTTACAGTCAGCAGGGCATACATGTACTAAAGGTTCATAAAACAACGTGGTGCAGATATCTCTCAAGACTTTTCCTAGAGAAAAAAAATGGCAATGCTGTAAAAATCGCTTGCTAGGTCCGTAAATCTCAGTAAAAACCTACAATAAAATGTCCGCTCCTAGATTGAAATACTTATCTGTGTTACAAACTGGTGCTGAAAAATGTACATTATCAGAAAATAATCCTTAAATGTGTATTAAAGTTCCACCGGATCAATTAAATCCAAAACATGCACTGCTGGTGAACTGTGATCAAAATGTCAATTTCCTCCTACAATGACAAAAGAAATTACATTGTGTACATTCCGTCTCTATACATGTTGTCTGTTCAACATCCCGACCTAAAGAGAAATAAAAAGACTAAGTTTTCGTTATTATAAACCCAAGTCACGTGGTGTCTCCTCAATCTGGCGCGCGCGCTGGACCTAAAATAAAATAAAAACTTTCCAAACTAAACATGAAACTTCCCCGGAATAATAGACCTCTCACAGAAACAAAAAAACAAACAAACAAACAAACAAACAAACACACACACACACACACACACACACACACACACACACACACACACACACACACACACACACACACACACAAACAATCATGTTTCTAAGGGGGGAAAGACCGTTTACAATTGCTTTTTGAAAGCAATTGATTTATATTTTATACTGTATCTTTTCTTTGGTAATCTGTTATGTAATAGGGAACTGTATGTTAACACCTGAGCAAACATCCAACCTCATATCTTTTGCAAATTCTTTGACCTGACAATTAAACCATCCTGATGCAACTTTCTGCCCTATATTTTAATTCCGCTAATAAATGTGTCAGTGAACAAAATCCTCAAAGTCACACATAATGAGTTCATAGTAATTTCATAGTAATTTAAATAATTTAATTACCCCTGACTTCTTTCAGAACACACCATTTGAACTCATGATATGTAAAATTAAGGATTTAGTGCTCACATTATTATCGACCTAATTTTTCCTGCTATAACCTATCTTGTAAATAAACTCCTGGGAAATACTGTGTAGCAATGCCATTGGTATCCATGTTTGAATTAAACATAAATCATAATTTAATTACAACTTTTATTTTATATATATACATCACAATTATAATTTGGCCCTTGGGGAAACTACTCAGCTAAAAAATTTAATTTTTTGCTCCATGCCTAAACCAAGAGCCTAGCTATGTGCATACTGAAAGTAGCAAAGTATAGACCCCTGGCTTGACATCACACCAATCCAATTGGAACGATGGTTCAAAATAAATGCATGAGCCTATCAGGAAGCCTATGAGGCTATCATTCCTAGAGGCTATCATGCCTATGAGGCTATGAGGAAGCCTATAATGAGACAATGAGGAAGCCTATAGGAGGCTATGAGGAAGCCTAGTAGTGTTGATGTTGAATTGGTGTTGGAATGAATTTGTAACACTTTGAACGTCCCTTTTTTACTATAGCTACTGTAGCTTCATTGTCACACCAGAAAAGAATGCGTTTTGTTGTCCACTGTGAGCCCCACAGTATTGCGGATACTACAATAGGGTATAATTCAAGAAAAGCCATTGAAAATGTTTTGTCAGGATAAGCAATGTTTGATGGCCATGATGAATAAAACCATTCTCCCTTGAAATATCCACCAAATCCTTTTGTTGATGAGGCATCAGTAAAAAGTTCCATATCATAACTTGAGTAAAATTGTCTACTGTAAAACATGTTCACACCATTCCAGCTGCTCAGAAAAAGTAACCAAAATTCTAGGTCAACACAGCATTCCTTATCTAATTTAACATAATGATGCAAATCATTGACAGTAGTGGACAGCCCTATGAGGTATGAAACAAAGGATCTACCAGGTAAAATGACACGTGAAGCAAAGTTTAAGTGGCCCAAAAGCTGCAACAATTCCCTTTTTGTACAAGATTTTTTCCTGCATAATTTTTTGATGAATTCACAAATGCGATCGACTTTATTAAGAGGTAGTCGAGCTTCCATTTTTTCAGAATCTAAAATAATACCCAAATATTCTAAACATTTAACAGGACCTATTGTCTTATGTTTTGCTATAGGAATGTTCAGTTTTTTGAAAATCGTCATCATTATAGCCATAGTCCTCTCACCATCAGCATCTGGTGGATCTATGGTTAGGAAATCATCCAATAAATGCAAAATGCTATTAACTTTGTAATTGTTTTCTGCAATATGACACAAAGCTTGGGATAAATGGTCAAAAATTTTGGGGCTTGAACGACATCCAAAAGTTAAACGGACATAAAAATAATACATTTTTTCCCATTTTATGCAGAAAAGAGGCCACTGACTTGGTATAATTGGACAATTTTTGAACGCGTCGGATATGTCGAACTTGCAAAGCCAGGAATTTCTTCCAAATTTCAAAATAACATCAATGGCGTCATCTATTCTTACATAAGACATTGAGCAATCCTGTTTGTCAATAAGATCAACAATACTTAGATGTTTGTCATCATTATGTGGTGAAGATAAGTCCAATATTAAGCGCTTTTTACCAGAATATTTCCCTTCTGCAATACCAATTGGGCTTACCCTATATTTTTGAAAAGGGGGATCCTTAAAAGGCCCATACAAGAAACCTTTAAAAACTTCTTTCTCTATCAATTCAGAAACCACATCTGGTTGTGTCCTAGCAGATAAACTATTCCTACATTCTTTTGTAGGTAAATCTGTTGTAGATACCATAGTATCAAACCCTTTCTCTAAGCCATTGCATAAATAGTTTACAAATTTTTTGTCAGGATGAAATATTAATTCTTTTGCAAGTTTAATAACATTAATTGGAGTAGTTGCCAGATATGGAAAATCATGTAGTCATTGACCTTGCTTATTTGTTGTTATTTTCTCAAACTTTTGTGAAGAGTTTACTGTATGTGGCTTAGATTGTACTTCAGTCCTACCTTGAGAGGGGAAAACTTTTTGACAAGATAATAGGGTATGACCAGCAACTTTACATCTACTACAGATATGTGAAAAATGACAAAAACTCCTGGTACAACCCCTACTGGTATTAAAATTATTGCACACCTCCCGCCCAGAATGATAAATCTTCTTTCTACCTAACTTATCAGTAGTGTCTACCTGCCTTGATACTTTATCTGGGTAGTCTTGATACGCCATGGAGGTTTGCATAGGACAAAAAGCAGTAGTGTGATCAACCAAATTACAAATTTTGCAAACATTTACATTCCCACCAGCAACTATTAATGAAAGAAGATCTCTATCTCTTTTGCTCCAGTCAACCTTAATCCTTCTCTCCCTTAAAAGAGCTGCTGATTTTGCAGAAAACAATTTATGGTAATCATAAAATCTGTCACCATAAAAATTACTAATATCTATTATCTCATCTTCATAAGCATCTAGCTCTGCTCTACGGTCAGGGTAAACTGATGACATGACCCTTTTAAACTTGCCAAATGCCTTAATGAATTCTTGAATTGTGAGTTTTCTATTAAGACGGGGATCTGGCTTCCCAGAAATATTTAATTCTAAGCCATTAGCTGCAACAGAGTGAACTTGGGGAGTTTCATAATTTGGGATAAGAAGAGATGCCAAATTAACATCCTTACCGTCAATGATTTGCTTTTGAATAGAGGGAGATATAATGTCCACATTAGAATATTCATTCGAACGCACTCCACATGAAACATTTCCAACTTGTGGTCCTGAGATGAAAGATGCATGCTCTTGTGTATTTCCATGTAAAACAGTGTTATTTCCTCTGTTAGAAGTTTCACTCCTATTTCCAATCCCTGCATGGTTGTACCACTGTTGAAGGTTGAATTCGCGATCTCTACCTGTGTCATGAGTATAATTGTCTCTGTAAATTAGCTGTTTGAAGGTCTCTTGTAGTCCTGCAAAACACTGAGCTATGTTCCTGTCTGTTCCACCATTCTCATTTTCCCTATTTGAAACACTGCTTCTGTGTTGATGCACTGATTCTGCTAAGGTAATTGGAAGAGTGCTCTCTGGTGAGGAATCTGTGTTAATCTCATCACTAACGGTCTCTGTCTGTTGTGTCTCTAAAGGTGTTACTCCATCAAAACAATTCTCTAAATAAAGTTGTTTTAACACTTGTTTAGACATACCAGTAGGTGTTGTTATTCCCTTTTTGTTAAGTTCTTCTTTTAGTTTGTTTATTGTCCAGTTTGAAGGGTTATTAGAATCCCATTGGGTCTCATACGGAGAACTCCTAGTTTTCCTTCGCACACCTTTTCCTCTGCCAGACATTTTGTTGTCAGTAATTATCCCAAAAATAATGTTTATTTTTCAGGTTAAATAGTCTGAATTAAATTTAGTTGTTTAAAAACTGTAATATAGCTTTGGGAAAGTAATCCAAACACTGAAAGTTCAAGTTTTTAGCTAAAACACTATTAGAGCCAATATTATTCTTATAACTGCTTAATCTGCATTTAAATAAATGAATACTCAAGGCAGCATACACAGGTTTTTAATACACAACTTCTTAATGGGATACTCCTAAGTGGGAGGAGTCAAAACTGCATCCAGATTAATGTATCAAAAAACAAAGGACAAAGGAAGCCAAATGCCACAAGTGGTCACTAATTAACAAGACATGTATATTTGTATTGGAACTGATGTAATTAGACCTCCTGCTAAGAACATGTGATAAACTTCACATCTAACTGATTGACATATGATAATAAATCTGATTCATCTCAACAGCAAAGAAAATACACATCCTGGGAAAATCCTAAAATAATGACTACTGAGTAATTAAAATCAAACTATGTATAAACCTAACTTATATAACATATAAGTACCTAACGATTTTTGGGATACGATTGCTTTCAAGCAATCTGTAGACTTATACCGGTGGCTCAGAGCGTTGCCCTCACGTCAATTGTTTTATTCTAAACATTAAGGAACATCTCAGATTCTTATGATTGTCTTGCTTTAAAAGGTAAAAACAAACAAAGGGATTGAACTTAAAAACTGTCCTATAATATTCTTTTCATAATCTTCATGTTTGATAATTCCCTTGACTTATATGCGTGTTTTAACAACACGGAAAATCAGAATTAAGCAGTATTTATATTTAGTATTTATATAAATTTAGAAACATGTCAGAGGGAATTCCCAGTTTTGATAAAATGCAAGTGTTCTCTGAATTCCGATAAATCTATTTCTGTCATTTAAGAACTGAAGTGGAGTTTTTCTTATATGTTACCGTTATGAAACTGATATTTGAGATTGTACTTCCATAAAGAAATAGAGAACCATCTAGGTCGTTTTAGTAATAAACATTTAATATACGTTCTTGCTCCAGGGTTTGTTTTGGAAATTATGCGCATGCGTATAGTTTTCTTGACTTCAAGGGGTTTTAGATTGAATGGTTGCTCTGGATTCTCCACTCAATTAATTAATTTATAACTCATGGGATCTTTTCTATGTATGTCTGCTATTGAAGGTTATTGTTGTTGCATAATTTTAAATCATATGCATCATTTGAATTAAAATAAATGTAGTCCTCATCGTAGAACACCCCTTCAGGCGAAATGGAGTCTTCCATATTATTGTTTCGAGTTGTCTCCCTTCCGGAAGTAACTGCCGTGAATTCTGAATCAAAACAACACGTCGAGTATTTGCTCGTTCTGTCAATAAACGTCGTATTATATTAAAAACGGTCGCATTTTAAACCGATAAATGTGTACGGAAAGGAGTCTTCTTCTTCTTCTTTTGTAGCAGAACCACTGTCCTTGTGTAACGGCGTAGACTTTTAAAATCCCAACATCATAAGAACACTCACATATTACGGAATAGTTATACACACAGATGTAAATCTTATCACACGCTATTTACATTGAGTCATCAGGTTAAGAAGGATCCCTATAATCGTTTGATATTTACATTGATTAAAGGAATATCTGTCACTACTGTTACATCTTTTAAGTCATTCACAATAGCTCCTGCCCATAATCTGCGGTAATTACAAATTGTCGGCCAATAGAGTCGCTTGCTTTTGGTATAGTTTGTAGCATAAGCCTCTTGAGATTGTTTCTATCCGAGTTTTCTCTGTATTTTTGAGAAAGTGGAAAAACGAACAGTCAATGAACAATCTAGCTAAATACTCGTTGTTTTAGAAAAAGAGGGACGAAAGATACCAAAGGGACAGTCAAACTCATAAATCTAAAACAAACTGACAACGCCATGGCTAAAAATGAAAAAGACAAACAGAAAAACAATAGTACACATGACACAACATAGAAAACTAAAGAATAAACAACACGAACCCCACCAAAAACTAGGGGTGATCTCAGGTGCTCCGGAAGGGTAAGCAGATCCTGCTCCACATGTGCACATATAGAACAATTCATGGAATAATGTCTCATCATTGTCTCCTCTCATGCATGTTCAGACAAAGGTTTTTAATTCCTGCAAAAATGGTGATCTAGTTGTTTTCAGCACTGTGCATTTAATCAAAAAGTGAATCATATCCTCCGTCTCAATATGACATAACTGACAAATTGGTGACACTTCTGACTTTGAATGTTTTGCTTTTGAACTTAGCAGTACGATTGTTCCCACTGGAGTCATGATCACTGACCCAAAGGAAATTAAATATTTAAAGAGTTAGGAATGGGGTTCCTCCTAAAATTAACGTAGGAAAATAAGTGATAAGATACGAAGTGAAATACATTCTCTCGGTCTGAGTCTCAGTGACTGCTATGAAAAGTAAACTTGGAATTGATAGTACAAAAATAAAACATAGGCCTGATTACATTGTTCATACACTTTTATCCGTGATTGGCTATTTTGTAACTAATTTAAATGTGCAGTTGAATTAGTTCTGAAAATAATATTATCCAGCTACATGTATACATGTGTCAATGAAACAACGGCCATCATATCCCTCAGAGCAATCTGCTCTTTGATAACTTGTTAATACCTGTCTTATGGCAGAACTTACTCTGTGATAATAAGTCATAACTGTTTTAGAGGCAAAAAACTTGGTATGAAGGTTTAATATGAACATTTTCAGTGTGATTTATATTTAGTGATTTTTTATTTTCAGTTGTTGTTTAGCAGGAAGAGCCTATCCATTAGGAGATATACCTGAAGACATTGTATCAGATGTCAAAAATAATGTAAGAATATATACATTTGAAATTAAGTTTTTAACTCAATTTCTATTGGTTAAAATTCGCAAACATTTAAATTTCTTATTTGATCCATAATAGTCTTCCTACCTTTGGAGACTTTTGGAATACTTAGTATAATTCTTACATGATAGGTGAAGTTATTCATTCATTTTGAATTTCTACTGTCCACTAGATTTCTGTTTAAAAACTTTTGACTTTTCACAATATTTTAAAAGTTTTATTGATGCTAGATCTACATTATTTGAATTATTTGTTTTGAAATGGAATTGTAAGATTTAGGAGTCAACTTAGCATGAAAATGTAGCCTGTTTTTTTGTTTAGATATACTTAAGGATGTTTGCTCCTCAATTTTTGAATTTTTGTCAGATTTTTCGGAATCCTCTGGTTTTATCCATGTATTGCCATTACAATATTTTGACCACTGACCCCTACTTTTCTTTTCATAATTTTATTGTATAAAGGTTTAAAAAGCCATTTTTCAAAATCTTAGAAAATTCTTGTTATTTTTTCATAGTTCTTGAAACAAAAAAGGTGCCAATGTTAAATGTAAGAAAAATCTAGAGAGAATTAATTCCAGCCAAATTTTCAATGGCTTATATCTTGAAAACAAGCACACGGACCCTCCATTTTTATCTACTTTTTTAGTTTCTTTATTTATATACTTTCAATTCATAACAGTCTTTTAAAAAAGCTTGTTATTTTTAACAGAGTAGCGAACATCCTTAATTACTTATATGTTTTAATGTAATCAATGCTTATTTATTCTCCAGATGTTTCATTGCATAACAAGTTTTCATTCCAAGAATCCCACTTCAGGTATGGTATAAGTATTAAGACACTTAAATTGTTCCTTATTAAAGGTGGACACAAGCTTAAGCAGGGGATAAAATTGACAAAGGAGTAGGTCCGGTAAGGACTCATTTTGGCGTCAAATTTCAGTTTCATCTGACGAAAGATTTTGACCACTTTTTAAACACTTAAGTGATTATTTCACTTGATTCAATTAGTTAATGTGAAAGATTTTAACTGATTAAAAACGATCCGATTCAAGCTCAAATATGAAAAATCTACCAAATATGCTGAAAAATGTCACTTTACAGATGGTTTTTGTCAAAAATGAAAGTGGCCGCATCCGTGTTCATCCACAACCTTTATATATGTTATGCATTATCATAAAATACAACTTACATTTCAATATTAAGGATGAACACGAATGCAGCCACTTTCGTTTTAACACGGAAACCGTCTAAAATTTACCTAAAATGCTAAAATTTTGAAGATTTCAGTAATTTAGCATGACTTAATAGTGCTACAACCCAATATATGTGCATTGTATGGTCAAAAACAGCCCATATTTATGTAGCAGAAGCATTCAACTGTCCAATAAATAACTAAAAGTTTACATTTTATCAATTTTGTAAAACTGTTATATTTTGGGGCCAAAAAGGGGTCTTACCGGACCTTCTCCTTTTCTGAATAAGACATGAATGTAAAAGACTTGTATACACACAAATCAGATAATTACATCAATGTTCATCTACCTTTTAAAAGTCAGAAATATTTGACAGTTTTTATTTTTTTCCCGTCCCTTTTGTAATTTGCAAAGCGTATTTTGTGTTAACTTGGTTGGTATAATTTATCACCTTGCCTCATGTACATTTAGTCCACATCTTTTATTTAAACTTTGTAGTCTTAACACTGGACAAGATATGGGTCCATGTTTAAGGACACACACATTGAAGAAAAGCATTATGAAGTTTTTTGATAGATTATTAAATGCAAATATAAATATTATTATTTATTTTTTTTCCTGTTTCAGAAGAACCGATCTATCCTCATTTGAGAACATTATTGCAGTTTGACACAAGAGAATTTTTAAATGTGTTAGCTTTGGTAAGTTTTTGTTTGTTAATATTTCTTTTATCTTCTCATCGTATCAAGCAATATCATACTTTATGAGAATTTGTTTATAATTTCTTATTAAGAAGGAACCTTGGTGGTCAAGTGGTCTATAAGTAGTCAAACAACAGTATCACTAGCCTGCACTCTGTTACAACTTTAATTGACTAGGATTGTCAGTTTTTGTACCAAAGGTCTGTGGTTCTCACAAGGTTAATTGACTAGGATTGTCAGTTTTTGTACCAAAGGTCTGTGGTTCTCACAAGGTTAATTGACTAGGATTGTCAGTTTTTGTACCAAAGGTCTGTGGTTCTCACAAGGTTAATTGACTAGGATTGTCAGTTTTTGTACCAAAGGTCTGTGGTTCTCACAAGATTGTCAGTTTTTGTACCAACGGTCTGTGGTTCTCACAAGATTGTCAGTTTTTGTACCAAAGGTCTGTGGTTCTCACAAGATTGTCAGTTTTTGTACCAAAGGTCTGTGGTTCTCACAAGGTTAATTGACTAGGATTGTCAGTTTTTGTACCAAAGGTCTGTGGTTCTCACAAGGTTAATTGACTAGGATTGTCAGTTTTTGTACCAAAGGTCTGTGGTTCTCACAAGGTTAATTGACTAGGATTGTCAGTTTTTGTACCAAAGGTCTGTGGTTCTCACAAGATTGTCAGTTTTTGTACCAACGGTCTGTGGTTCTCACAAGATTGTCAGTTTTTGTACCAAAGGTCTGTGGTTCTCACAAGATTGTCAGTTTTTGTACCAAAGGTCTGTGGTCTTACAAGATTGTCAGTTTTTGTACCAAAGGTCTGTGGTTCTCACAAGATTGTCAGTTTTTGTACCAAAGGTCTGTGGTTCTCACAAGATTGTCAGTTTTTGTACCAAAGGTCTGTGGCTCTCACAAGATTGTCAGTTTTTGTACCAAAGGTCTGTGGTTCTCACAAGATTGTCAGTTTTTGTACCAAAGGTCTGTGGTTCTCACAAGATTGTCAGTTTTTGTACCAAAGGTCTGTGGCTCGCACAAGATTGTCAGTTTTTGTACCAAAGGTCTGTGGCTCACACAAGATTGTCAGTTTTTGTACCAAAGGTCTGTGGTTCTCACAAGTAACAATCTTAATGGACTAGGATTGTCAGTTTTTGTACCAAAGGTCTGTGGTTCTCACAAGGTACTCATGCTTCCTTCACCAATTAAAACAGACCACCTGCTTCCTTCACCAATTAAAACAGACCACCAAGAAAAATAGCACAGTAGTGTATGGCCTTAAACACCAATCAATTTTACAGAGAGAACAGTTCATTCACTATATCAGCTCTGACACCTGTAACAAAGTTAAAAGGTATATATATAAATTGAAAATTCATACACATGTTTTATACTTTTACAGGCCTTTGAAGAAGAAGAGTTCAACACTGAAGAAGGGTAAGTTGTTTTGATATTAATCTTTTTATTTTTATTTTAACTTAATCAGATACTGAAACCAGATCTTATCAACAGGGAAGATATTTGTTTTTCAAGTAATATTTTTAATATGTAACTGCTAATATAAAAGTAAGGAGATGTTCTATGATTGCAAATGAGACAACTGTCCACTAAAAGTATAAATGAAGTGGATGTAAGCAATTATAGGCAACTGTACAGCCTTCAACAATGAGAAAAACCCATACCATTGGTTGGCTTAAATTTTTATAATTATTTTTTCAGAATAAAGAAAAGACAGAGAGTTGTAGATATATTACTGCAGGTGATGGTCGAAAATGTGGGTTTTACTGTAAGTAAATAATAACAATCTTAAATATGTTGTGTAATAAATATATATATGTATATAAATAGAACCACAGATGTGTTGTGTTACAATGTTTATTTATTTTTGTTTGTTAAAATTCACATTCAAACTTGAATTTTATATCAACATTATACTGTCCTTAATAGATATAATGCTCATTGTTGAAGAAAATATAAGAAAAAGAATGAAGTTTGTTATCTTTCTATCATATCAAACAAATGTTTTATCTTGTTGAGACATTGGTATTCTGCCAAATCAAAAATTTGAAATACAGTTTAAAATGAAGGAACTATTTTTGTTTTAGCCTACCCAAGTTGGAATTTTGTTCACATTTCTTGCAAGACAAATGGCCAGACATGAGAATACTATACAAGTCAAGAAAGTATTGTTTGAACAGGCAAGTCATTTATTATTTTTTGCATCAAATATATGACCAGATGATATTAAAAGTGTGATCGGTGACATGGTAAAGTCCAGTGCTATCCGTGATCATAAACAAATACTGTGTATTTATTATTATTGGTTGGATATCAATTTTAATGGGTTTCATTGAAACCCATGAACTTTGCAAATCTCCCCAAAAATTTGAGTTTTACTCGATCAATGAAAATTGATAACCAAGAAAATAAATGAATCAATAGTAAATACAACTATAGATGGCTTGACCAGCTTCTGTGTAAATATAAAGCCTTTATTTTTAACTTTGTATCTTTCAGGTACTTGAGTTCCTTTCTAACCCAGATGATGAGTCTAGACATGAAGAAAGACAACAGGCATTAATGGAATTATTGAGGGCAGGTGGACTTATCCAGATTGATGAAGAAAGATTATTGTACCTGGTCGAAAATGCTAAATTGTAAGATATATATTCATTTTGTTCAAATTTGTTCTTTTCACAGCAATTCATTAAATAGTAAATGTAGTTCCCTTTTAAAATGGTACTACTGTAGTTTTAAATGATAATGTACAGATATATCTTGCTTTATATTAAAATTACCATGCAAGAAAAATCATGTTTGCCCTTAAAAAAGCTGTTTTTGAATGGAAGGAACACCAGATTATTATTTAAGAAGGAAACAAATAAATAATTGCTACTACACATATCATAACTATAATACTATGTTTATTATATGTCCAGCTACCGTGTTTGTGAAATGTTATATGAGAAGAGAAGACAATATGACAAAATTTTATCCTGCTATCTGAGGGACTATGCTAGGAAGGTAAAAACTGTCATTATATATTTTCATTTATTGTATAGCAATATAATATTTCCCACAGAAAGTAACCAAAAGTTAGCTTGCAATAAATTCCAATATTGCACTAGTGCAATAAATCTTCCAAATTCATGACGTCATCAACGTCAAAATCTCAGTTTAAACCAATTTGTACTTTCAAATACTATATTGCTATACAATAAAAGGGTTATTGCATGAATATTGGGGAATATTGTCCCTCGTAGAACATATATTGCACTCACAAGCTCATGCAATATAAAATTCTACTCGGAACAATATTCCCCAATATTCAGGCAATAACCCTATATTATAAGATAATCTGACAAGAGAGTATGTGTTTGAGTTTGAGTCTCATTATATATTTTCATTTATAAGATAATCTGACAAGAGAGCTATGGGCTTGAGTTAGAATCTCTTACTTAGGATTTTTACAATAAAGTTTGGGGCTAGACTTGTCTAGGATTTTGAATATGAAATTCATTACTATAAAGTTTATGTGCTTCTGTATCAAAATGATTGAAAGTCATATGAAAATAAAAAAAAAGTGTTGTCTCAATGAAGAAGAAGTAACTTTAGGTGACTGCACGGTCTTAAACAAAGAGCAAAACCCATACTGCATTGTCAGCTATAAAAGGACCCAAAATGACAAATGTAAAACAGTTCAAACAAGAAAATCAAAGGACATTTTTTATGAACTCAACAATAAAGGAAAAACAAAATTTGACCTATAATGGTTTACTTTTACATAATGTGACTTGGGTATATATATGACAGATCATGTTTAAATTATTTTACAATGTAAACAATGAACACTGTTTACTATTATCTTTTCCAGTACCATGCTTTTAGTTATATTACCAGTATATTAAACAGTGACAAATATTCCAGCACTGAGAAAGAGGCTCTAAAGGAGGAAGCTTTGAGAAATCTACAGGTAATATTTTTAAAAAATTACAGAAATGTTTAAATCAGACACTGCACTGATTATTAAATCTGGTATACCTATAAATAAGCATTGCGAGAAGTACATGTGTAAATTTCAATGTGTTACTAGTTTCAAAGCAAGTGAAAATTATATATTGAACACATGTATTGATTAAAAATATCAGATTAGATGAAATTTTCGAAGTAGCTAGCATGAGGAAATTTCTTTTCAGGACATATTTTTGATCAATAGAGTCCGTAATTATAGATTGTCATTAATTATCTAAAGGAGATTGATTTTTTTACTTGAGGTGGTATGGCCAAAGTCAGAAAACAAATGAATTGAGATGACCAATGATTATCTGTTTATCGCTATTATGCCTATGACAATCGCTTCTTAAAAAACAAAAATATGAAATGAATGAATGGAAATATATAAATAAGATCCCTTACTGAAAAAACCAGCCTCCTGCAAACATTTGCTGCAAGTCTGCTGCGAACTTGCTGCAGACTTGCAGCGAACATAGAGTCCGTGTTTGCGGCGTGTTTGCTGCAAATACGCTGCAGGTCTGCTGCAAACAATTTACCATGCAAATGAGTGTTTGCCGCAGACCTGCTGCAAACATTTATATGCAAATGAGTGTTTGCTGCAGACCTGCTGCAAACATATTTATGCAAATTAATCTTTCTCCTGCCTGTTTGCTGCAGACCTGCTGCAAACATTTATATGCAAATGAGTGTTTGCCGCAGACCTGCTGCAAACATATTTATGCAAATTAATCTTTCTCCTGCGTGTTTGCTGCAGACCTGCTGCAAACATTTTTATTCAAATCAATCTGTTATACAATTAACCATTGTCATGTTGTGTACACATCATTTTATCTATATTACACAGCAAATTCTTAAACAGCTATGTTACATCCATCCATTCATAAAATAATTCATTTACTTTATCATTTGAAAAATTATCATAGCATAACTTTATACCTTTTAACATGTTTAATAAGTTAAATTAATTCCAAGTACGTTCTCAAAAGAATTCCATGCATGAATCTAAAGTTAAAAAGATTTATTTGAAATTTTCTTTGCGCATGTTTATGATTATATACAGCTATAGTTAAACTAAAATTGTCACAAAATTTAACTAGACTTACATATATTTTGTAAGTTATAATCTCTAAGCATATGAGGGAGTACTGCATGTATATTGCATGGTTACATATTTGAAAATGTATTTTCAACCTCATGCAGATATCTGTGGAGGGAATGACTTTCATAAGTTAACATTCTACGATGAATATGTACTTACAAATAATGTCTTTAAAAACTAATCTGTTAATTGCCAAACTATAATGCCTCCCAGTCCCTGAACACTAATATATATCATGACACAAACATCACCAATATTTTCAAATTTCAAATCTTTATCTTCCAGGAAGTTACCAATAGGCATGCTCAGTCGTTTTATGTAGATTCTTGCAATGCTCTTGCATACATATAAAATTGTCAAAGATTCCTGCAATCTAGCTGCGATCATCCCTTATATTCTAGTTTTTCCTGCAATCTTACTGCAAACATATTTGTTTCTGCAAGCTTGCTGCAAGCTTGCAGCAAAAAGCTGCAATGTTTGCAGGAGTTTTGCAGTTAGCTGCGAACATCTGCAAACATTATTCAAAGGGTTCCTGCAAGCATTTTGTTTGCAGCAGACCTGCAGCAAGTTTGCAGCAGATCTGCTGCAAACATTTCAGTTCTGTAAGGGATATGCATGGATTTTGTGGTAAAATGTAACACTTAAAAACACTAGTGGGTGTTTGCAGATAGTGGCAAAGACTAGGATGTTGTATAAGTATATACAGTATGACCTCAAAATCTCATGATTCAGATTATATTTTCAGGAATTGGTGTCCATAGATTGTAAACAAGCAGCTCAAATGGTGATTGGATGTTTTGCTAGTAACCTAGGTGACATCTGTAAACAACTAGAGGACACACCTCAGATTTTGTTTGAATTTTTACAGGGTGTCATGTCATGCAAGTAAGATCTATAAACTCAGGCCTCATTATTTAATATAACCCATGCAACGAAGTTGCGGAGGGTATAATGTTTTTGACCCGTCCGTCCGTCCGTCCGTCCGTCTGTCCGTCCGTCAGTCCTTTTTCTTGTCATCGTAACTCCTCTCAAACCACACAACAGAATTTCACGAAACCTTTTCAGATAATAAGGACATACTATGTAGTTGTGCATATCGACGGGAAATTGCGATTCAATTTTTTTTCTAGGAGTTATGCCCCTTTGAACTTATTTACTTTAATGTACTACTGCAACAGTTTGTCATCGCAACTCCTCTCAAACCACACAACTGAATTTCACGAAACCTTTTCAGATAATAAGGACATACTATGTAGTTGTGTTTATCGACAGGAAATTGCGATTCAATTTTTTTATAGGAGTTATGCCCCTTTGAACTTATTTGCTTCAATGTACTTCTGCAACAGTTTGTCATCTCAACTCCTCTGAAAACACAAAACAGAATTTCATGAAATTTTGTAGATAATAAGGACATACTATGTAGATGTGTATATTGACAGGAAATTATTATTCAGTATTTTTCTTATACAATTTTTTTTTCTTATACTTATTTAATTTCTCCAATGACAATGTGTGGGACGTGGGGTATGTGAGCGTGCTCACTAAGGTTCTTTAATTTCCATAATTTTTTTTAAGCAGTTAAGCTGCTTTATGCGAGCACCCTAGATTTATGTTCAACCCAATAAGTGCTGAAATATGTGCCACTTTTATTATCTGGCTGGCTATCATGTTATTCATAACTAATTGGACACTTTTTTCATACTTTTTATTCTGGAATATAAAAAATATTACCATAAAAATGTTAAATGGACGTCCCTTTTCCCAAAAGTTTTGAAGTTGCACATAGGAAGTAGTGCTCGATAGAAATCCTTCTATAGTTTATTATTCCCTGTGCTGTTGGTTAAGATGTCAAAGAATAATTGTATGAAATATTTGATCGCCGAAAATCTATAAAGATGAGTCGTTTACATTTCCCAAATGGCTAAAGTCGTAGGAATATTGTTTGTCATCGATACGTATTACATACGTCAGTAGTCTATTAATCAGCTGATATAAGTTGGTGGCAATTTCAATTTACTTAGAAGACGAAATTTACGTACCTTTTAAATTGGGAGGATTCTGATGATACATAGGTACTTTATTATTAATCATTTTATTCATTTTTTTGTCTGAAATGATTGAGATTATTTAAATCATCTTAATTCAGTAATCTTAAATGTATGCTAGTTTGTATTCTTGTTAATATTATTCCGTTATCAAATAAAGTTGTTGTTATTGTAGTTTTCTGATTGGTCGATGTCAAGGTCATTTTAAGATTGTTTCGCTTTGGTGATACAATGTAACATAATGCTACACATGCTTTGATTTAGCTAAATCTGCTTCAATAAATATTGAGATTAAAACTTTGACAACTGTTTTCTAAAGGACGGCATGATTGAACTTCCAAAAGTCGCATATTCTGTAAAATATTAAGTCCGAATCTGTGACGCGTATCACACCGTAATTGTTTTTGATTTACAAGGACTTTTCGATTTCCGGTACAGAAAAATAAAAATACGACTTTTTTGTTATAATGTTTCTTTTTAAAAATTTTCACATTTAAACACTCGTTAAGTGTTCTTGAATCAATTCTATGCGGTTCCTTCAGCAACTTTATGCTGGTTAACTATTTCCCCATGAAAATAATGTGAAAAGAAATCGCATGATACAATAAAAAGGTAACGAGGCTCGAGAAACGTTTGTTTTCAACAAGTTGAAGTTACAAACAAGTTTTTCTTAATTCCTACTATTACAGTTATTTAAAGTTTAAATAAATGTTTTTTTTTATTATGATATTAGTAATGGAAAACAGTTAAACCGTAATCAAGATATTTTAATTCAGTTATAACTTGAGACTTTAATGAAATACACCTTATCACTAATCCCGGCTGACCCAGCGGCTTGAACTTTTGACGCATACAACAATCACTTTTCCATTGTGGCGTCAGATATTTTGTTTAATGACGTCAAAATTTTACTGGAACCTGTGTGATTTTCAGTAATGGCGGACTAATAGCGATAAGGTGTATGGAAGTGGCTACGGTTATGTAATAACCTGATATAAGAGCAGACAACAGTCAAAGATTACCAATGGATCTTTAATGCAGGGAGAAACTCCTACATCCAAAGGATTGCTTTTGCTGGCCCCTTTACATAATAACGAAAATGTAGACTATTTCAACTAGTCACTTTGTTCCGGTGGAACTTTTAAATCAGAGGAAGAACAAAGTAACACATAATAGTAAGTTCCTCTGGAACTTTTCGGCTAGTGAGTTCTTTCCGCCTGGAACTTTCCAACGTTGGAACAAAAGAGCATTTACAATTACTTGGACATACACTAAAATCAGAAGTATACACAAGAAATTAATATTAAAAAAAAATTTACAAAACAATTAGAGTGGGGGGCCCATATTCGCCGGGGACACAATTTCGCCGTTTTATGATTTTGAGGTGTAAACACTTCAAAGGATGGCTGAACTGGAAGAAATATGCCAATAAATTATGATTTTATAACAAATATGATTATTTTTTAAACTTAAACAAAATTACGGCACTTACTGCAAAAGATCGAAAAACGGACAACGATTTTCCGTCAATTTCCTGAATGAAAAACAGGATATTCATAGATTTTTTTCTAAGCATTTTTTTGACTGATTGGCCTAAATTTCTGTTTTTTACACTTTTGAAATGTCTGCTGTTCATCTATAATGAAATCTATTTGATAAATATTATATAAAGCTGCAGTTATTTGGTTTTAAATAGATGTGTAAAAACGGCGAATATGTGTCCCCCATTGACAAAACTTCAGTAAATTTCAAACACCTTTTAATCTAACTTTACAGATGATTATTTTCAAACAAACATGTTTTCAAGCTTAGGAATGTTTTGCATTTGAAGTTATCTTCATATAGAAATATCAGTATACTTCAAAAACATATAGACCTGAACATAAACTGTAGAAAACATGGAAAGATATGGCGAAAATGAGCACCCCACTCTATGAAAAATAAATATGATATACAGCAACAATCACCACATTCGTGGGTCCTCACTATGGACAGGTGCATACAGAATGTGGTGGTTTAAACATCTTAACTGGCACAAAATCTCCCTTAACATAGGACAGTGTATGTGTATAATCTCAGACATTGAATCTTTATAAATATAAATTGGAAATAACTTTTGAAAGTGGTAGGATTGCATAACATAAACATTACTGTACAAGCATTATTCATGTTATATGATACTTTAGAAATAGCTGAGAACAATGCCTGAGATAAATATTTTGACTAATTCTTTACACTATTCATCTGAACTTGGCCAAGTTTGCCTTTGGGTTTTTGATTTACTGCCTATAGCACCCTTTGGTGCTTTGATTATGATATACTGTTATTAACATCATTTAGTTACCCTACTTTTAGTATTGATACTTATTTAAAAATATGAATATGTAATGTACACAATTTAGGAGGAGCAAAGTGGAATAGTCTATAGCTAACATTTCTAAGGTATTTTTCATATGCTTTGACCTACAGAATTATGTATTTGTCCTGAAATTATTGGGCTTGGTGTAAAATATAGACAAATATAATGTTAAGTTGAGCATAGAGCATTACCTTTAGGAATTATTTCTTTCATCTAAGGAAATACAGCAAAAGATTCATTCTATCAAAAATCAAATTCCAACTTTTTATAACTCCTTTCATAGTAATTTTCACAAAAATTTAAACATTGCAAATACTGTGGATTCATTACTATTCGTTGAATATCCATTCCCGTGGCTTTCGTGGTTACAGGCCGGCTAGAAGAACCCCTAAATTAAATTTTCGATGAATAACAAATTTTCAATACCCTTGTATCAAAACCACGAAATCAAATATCCACGAACATGTAAGTTTTCCTTAATCCACGAAAAAATGGTACCCATGAAAATAAATGAATCCACAGTATTTCAGAATTAACAGATAGTAAGATTATTGTTGTCCTTTCTTACTTCTTCACATGTAAAAAAATCATATATTGCATATATTTAGAGTTCATAATCTGTTTTTTAAAAGGGGGATAACTGTGACCTCATTTAGTATATCCCTATAACATTTGATAATTTTTCAACTCCACATTTAGTATATCATATTTTGACAGGGATACAGGAAGTAGTGCTATCCACCAAGATCGTGGCATCAACATAGAACCACAAGTGTTTGAGCTGTACATAGATTTAA
>CM034358.1:86765812-86970773 GCA_019925275.1 Mytilus edulis | reverse complement strand
ATATAGAGATACTGACATGTAAGAATGGTGTACACGTGAAAATTAATAAATAAGGGCCTTTTATAGCTTACAATGTCGTATGGTCTCTGATCATTGCTAAAGGTCGTACACTGACCAATAGTTGATATTGTCTATGTCATTTTGGTCTCTTTTGAATAGTTGTCTCATTGGCAATCATACCACATATTATATCTAGACAGTTATTTGAATAAAATAATGAAGTCTGTTAATATTCGTCTATCTAATTTCAAATAATTCTAAAATTGAAAATAGGGTCCATGATATTCCAAGTTTTAGAATAAAAAATAACCTCCAAGTACTCGCAAAGCGTGTGTATTCGTACTGGACGACAAGACAGTCGATACTGTAGTGTTGGTGTGACGTATATACTAACGGAAGTTCTCCAAAACGTAGTTATCAATGTTTCTATATTCAGCTCCGTATGCTCCACAGAGAGTCAGATTGTAAACAAGCATATCACTGCCACTACCTAGCTTAAAGTATGTTCCAATTACCTAGATTGCACGAACAACTTTAAATCCCGTTTCGTCTCCGCATCTAGTAAGTATTCTAATACTAATGTATCAGTGCTTCCAACTACCTCTTTTAATAATATAATATCAAAGAACTTGTTCTTAACTTTTGTAATAAAGCTTTAGAAAATAATGGCATTAATTCTTTTTGGAGTGTTAGAAACACTACACTTCCACACAATCTTTTAAGAATTTTTTTTTTCATATTTCATAAAATGGTCTTTTGAAAACACTCATTGCAAATTTATTTGCTGTAACTCGTTGTAAGCCTTTTTCTGTAACGAAAAAGGCAAGTATGATAGATACTCTAACTGGAAATGTTGAGATATGATTGAACCTTTAAATTTTTTCCTAGAAAAGATAAGATTTTGTTTCGGCTATAAAGTGTATCGACAAGCAGTAGGTTTTCCTATGGGCACTAACTGTGCCCCTTTAATAGCAGATTTATTCCTGTATTGGTATGAATCTCAGTGAATGACCAAACTCAGTAAAGACAAGTCATTGTTACATTTGGTTTATACATTTAACAATACCATGAATACCTACCTATATATTGTTTCGGCTATAAAGTGTATCGACAAGCAGTAGGTTTTCCTATGGGCACTAACTGTGCCCCTTTAATAGCAGATTTATTCCTGTATTGGTAAGAATCTCAGTGAATGACCAAACTCAGTAAAGACAAGTCATTGTTACATTTGGTTTATACATTTAACAATACCATGAATACCTACCTATATCTTGAATTATTTCATAGATACAAAGATTTGATGAGTATATTTGGCTGTACTTAAGTCAGGAATCTGATGTTCAGTAGTTGTCGTTTATTGATGTGGTTCATAAATGTTTCTCGTATCTCGTTTTTATATAAAGATTAGACAGTTGGTTTTCCCGTTTGAAGGGTTTTACACTTGTAATTGTTTTGGGCCCTTTGTAGCTTGCTGTTCGATGTGAGCCAAGGCTCCATGTTGAAGACCGTACAATGACCTTCAATGTTTTACTTTCATAAACAGGGGTCCGGATGGAGAGTTGTATCATTGGCACTCATACCACATCTTCAGATATCACAATTCTTCGGACTGATCTATATGGTATTACACTGATTGCTTATAATTGTACATGTAATTAAGTATATCACTTAAAATATTGTGTTGATATCTTTTCAAAATTAAACTTTTTCAAAGTAAAGATGCATTATACGTCAGTTTAAATAACCATGTGTTCGTGTTTAAAGCTGCATTAATAAAATCACAATCAAGCAGAAGAATCAGAATATTGTAAATACGCATGACGCAAATTTCGGTTCTAACATTGGAACCAATAATTTGGGGTAGCCCAACATGCTCAGATGATAATATGATATTTGCAATATCGGAACAGGATGTATCAGCTCAACTACGCATCATTGACCGCTGTTACAAAAAAGTTCGAGTTGATTCAACAATAAAAAGACTGAGATACTATTGATCAACAAAAAGAACAAGAAACCGCACCGTGATCTTTCAACAGAACATAACGCACTTGGGTATTGAAGGACAGGATCTCAGCACGCTAAATGTAATAAAAGAATCCCTACTGCCAGAGGCACGGGATCAGGTTTACATGGAATAAACGGAACTTATCTATTGATATCGTTTACACTTTGCGAACTTATGTCATACCAAGAATGATATACAGCATTACTATTTAACAATAGGGTCATTTGAAAACTAATAATCTTCAAGAAAAATACATTTCAACAACAACAAGTCTACAGAGGCTGTAATCTATATCTAATTTGAGGCAGAATCCGTAGACAAACTTATCCACAAAACAAATATTTCTCTGTTCCTCAGAATTTCAAAAGATATAAATTCAAGTGAGCATAAAATATAAACATGCAGTAGATTATTACTCCAACAGGTGGTATAAAATGAAATAACAAAAAATTCGAAACTCCAAGGGAAATTCAAAAAGGAAAGCCCTAATTCAAATTCCAATAACACAAAATCAAACGAATGAGTTACACCTGTCATATGCCTGACTTGGTACAGGCATTATTTTATATAAATAATAGTGGATTAAACCTTGTTTTAAAGCTAGCTAAACCTCTCATATAAAAGTAGATAATATTCACAAGTCACACGAATTACCATCTGCACATACGATAATTATAAATCAAAAGAAGAGCTGGAAAACAAACTGAATCATGATTGGACAGATTCAACTTGTGGGAGAAACCTTCAAACAGCCTTATTCAGAAGGGATATAGATACGATAATGTTGGTCATTTGAGATGGCATATTTTGGTATTCATATTGATTCACACATAGGGTTTTTACATGGAAATAAAAGTATTTTCTTTTATAAAACTTGTTTTTTGTCAAGGTACGGGTTTTTTTCTTGTCATATATTTTATGATGTTAAGATACGCACGGGTTTTTTTCTTGTCATATATTTTATGATGTTATGATACGCAACCCCAAACAGGAGGGATTGTGCTTAATTTTCATATGATGAAGACATAATCTCTCAACCAGTTTCTTTCGTAAGCTAATCTAACATTGGACTTGAACTTTTCTTCAACTCAGAAACTTAGAAGTTTGGAAATACTAAGTCTTATATATTTGTTTAGGGGCCAGCTGAAGGACGCCTCCGGGTGCGAGAATTTCTCGTTGCATTGAAGACCTGTTGGTGACCTTCTGCTGTTGTCTGCTCTATGGTCGGGTTGTTGTCTCTTTGGCACATTCCCCATTGCCATTCTCAATTTTATTTAGATGTTAGAAGATGTAGTTTCTCGCTGCATTAAAGACCCATTGGTTGCCTTCGTCTGTTGTCTGCTTTTTTGGTCGGGTTGTTGTCTCTTTGACACATACCCCATACTTTGTAAAAAGGCTACTACAATAGATCAAAGTACGGCCTTCAACATCGATCCTGGCTCACACCTTACAGAAAGCGGTAAAACCATTCAATCAACATGTTTCGTAATTTTGTATGTTTAATCGCGATAATACTGCTACTATAATGTGTTAATGAAAAAATGTCAAGTTGTCAACTTTTAAAATTTAAAATGTCGACACAGCATTAAAATCCGTCATTTTCTTATTTATTCATTTTTTTTAAAGGTGATAACACTTGCAACGTAATTTGAAAAGGGAAAATTATGAAGTTGTATTTCAAAATGGATGAAAATGTTTGCTAAGAGTTTCAACTATTGCTGCATGTACAATAATCTACATCTGAGATGAGAAATGGTTGACAAGGTTTTTATAAAACTGTACAAACAAGTGAAATAATTTATTCTGTGAACCAGAAAATTTTTAAATGTACAAGTTATTGATAAATTATAGTTGCAATATTACACATGTCTATTTCTAGAACTTAGCATCAGACAAGATGAAATAAATTTTGAGTTATAAACAAAATTATTATTGTGTAAATGGCATACTAGGCAGTGGTCACAGAGATAAGACGTTACAGTAGATGTTTGGGTGTTAGATCCTTTAAGTCAATTTAAAGTAAGTAAATTGTAATTATACAACACATTGAGGGAATTAAATAAAACCACAATTGGTAAAGTGCATTGACATCATAGGTATGGCAAAGCAACGACAATTAGACTGATGATTCTTCTGAAATTATTGTTTATCCCATGCGACATGTACGAAAAATAAACACTGTCTGTTTAATAACCTGTCCACTAACAAAAGGCTTTCCGAGGAAAGAAGAAAAGTACATAGACATTTAAAATAGAACATAACTACACACACCCAAAACATAGGGATGACAGCAAAATACGTAAGGGTCGTCAGTTGTTTATTTTGTTGAATTCAAGAGTGCAAGACTTTTAATAACATGTCCATAAAGTAAACTTTAACTGCATTGACAATGAACACCTGCTTAATTGTTTATTTAAAATTTCATATGCTTGATTTGCGTAGGCCTTTTTTCTAAACTACAGAGATACACCAATTACCATTATTGACAGTGCTATTATTCATCAAGGTTTGGTTTGAGATGCTAATACGTCGAAGGTCATACGGCAACCTATAGTTGCTGATATATCTACAATATTCGAACTGCTACATGTATAAATGGTATTGCACTGATTGCTTTACATCACCAATAAAATTATAGTTACCTAAGTATACCATGATTATGTCAAATGGTATAGATAAAATGAATTAGTGTTGACTCTTAAAAAGGAAACCATGAGTCCTGACGCTTATCAAATACATCTTTAACCTAAACTTTTGTGTTGATGGGTTTTTCTTCAAGCCTTTTCTTAATTAGAAGTTTTTTGTAAAATTGAGAATGGAAATGGGGAATGTGTCAAAGAGACAACAACCCGACCAAATAAAAAACAACAGCAGAGGGTCACCAACAGGTCTTCAATGTAGCGAGAAATTCCCGCACCCGGAGGCGTCCTTCAGCTGGCCCCTAAACAAATATATACTAGTCCAGTGATAATGAACGCCATACTAATTTCCAAATTGTACACAAGAAACTAAAATTAAAATAATACAAGACTAACAAAGGCCAGAGGCTCCTGACTTGGGACAGGCGCAAAAATGCGGCGGGGTTAAACATGTTTGTGAGGTCTCAACCCTCCCCCTATACCTCTAACCAATGTAGTAAAGTAAACGCATAACAGTAGACTAGTAAAGATCACCACGTTATCATGTTCAATGATGCATTAATAAATTTACAATTCAGAGTTAGATAAACAGAAATAAACAATAACACAGTTTCATTATAAGGCATCTAAATATTATCCGTTATTTAGGTCTTTCCACTTTTCTGTGGAAAGACCTATTGTTTTTCTTCTGATTATTTTTTTTTTTTTTTTTTTTTTCTTCCGCCTAATTTTGTTCTTGCGATAAACATTTGTTTCGCAATATGTCGCTTAGATATTTGGTATATGATATCGAACAGTTTGTGCGCTTTTGAAATTTACCCTGCGTAAACGAATACTTTTCTTTGTAGGAGTTATCTCCCCAAACACTGTTTTCCTTGTTAGCGCATCTCCTTCGCAACCGTAAAAGATTATGACAAATTTATTTTACAAAATTGCTCGTTATATCCTTCGCATGATTTGTCCTATTTTGACCGAAGCGATATGACCGCTCCATATGAGAGTTATTTCCCCTTATGCATCTGATATAAGTGATATGAATTTCTATCTTATAAATCATAAGTGATAGAGACCTAGGATTTTTTGATTTGAGGTCCTTGGTCCCAAAAAATGAAAATTAGGTCAAGGTCAAAGGTCAAGGTCATATTCTAATATTTGAATTTGGCTTATTTTCACTTATATCCAAAGACTGTATAAGATATCAACAAATTATTTTTACTAAATTGTTAGTTGCGACATGTCGTAAGATGTAAATTTTGATTGCAAGCGTACGTTGAATGTAAAAGGGAGTTTTCTCCCCTCTTGTATTTAAAAATACGCGTTTGGTGATATAACTCATTAACTAAATATAATAAAGACCTATGGTCTTTTGATTTGAGGTCCTTGGTTTATGACCTTGAAATTGATCTCAAGGTCATAGCTTAATTTGACGTTCTAGATTTTGACCTTTGCTTTTATTCTATATGTATACATGATAAAGATATACAACTTTTAGAAAAAGGTATCAAACCATTTAACCTTGTAAAAAACAACCGGAAGTGACCTTTTGTAAACCGGAAATAGCTAATTTTTTGTACTTTATTAATATAAAAGTATATAGAACCAGATATTTTTGGAATCAGTGTCAAGTAAATATTCAAATATAATCGGAAGTAACATTTTTCAAACCGGAAGTAACAAATTATCTCCCTTATTTAAAAAAAAATGTATGGAAACAATATATTTTTGGAATCAGCTTACCAGGAGCTATCATTTGACGATTGAAATGACATTTTAAACTTACTTTCACAACTTTTCATATCAAAATACATTGTTTTGATGGAAAGACCTTCAATTGTTCTCTGAACAATTGGTTTTTAATTATAAAATAAGGTTTAATCGAGCTTTTGTCTATGTACATGTATATATACCGAAATCGCAGCCAGTTATGATTCACTCGCACAAGGATTTGCGAATAGACATTTAGAAAATGTTGTAGTTTATTTGTGTGAAGAAGCCAATAATATTTAAAAAAATATACGGGAGAACCGCCATTATTACAAACATGCCCATAATAACATTCACAATAAAATTAACGAAAAACTAGAGAAAAGAGACAACAACGAGAGTACAGGGATTTGAACATAAACTGATACTTAACTTGACGACTACTATATGTATATAAATAATTAATCTTAATCATGCTAAGGTCGTGGGTACCAACTTATACTTTACGATTGCCTATTGTGTATGTACAAAGGTACATGCTAAGTGTTCCCCTTGTATCTATGTGTATGTCAGCTGGTGTTCGTTAATAAATATAAACATAATAGACATTTAAATTGTAACCCATTGGTTCCCGAAAAGTTACGTCGATGTGATGATATCAGTCGCACATAACATATTTCAAGGAGGGGTTCGATAATTACAAAAAATATGGATAAGTTTTTGAATTAATTCCATTTGTGAATATAAATCAGTAGATTAGCCAATGCATACTTCATTCATAATCTAGTGAGAATATTTCAGCGACAAATTTTGGATTTGATGATTCTCGAAATAGAATCCACAGTAAATGAATTATAATATTGTCAAATTGTGTAAAAAAGACAAAATAACCATTCAACCTTTTACTTCCATGTTGAAGGCCTCATGGAAGATTAACATGTAATTGTTAAATATGTTACCTTCGTTAAATAAAGAATTTATTTTTATAATATATTAAAACTGTTTTCCCAACTAAAACTACAGGAATTTAAAGTTCCTGTTACATCCCATATACACATGTATCTATAATCAGGTAATTTTACATGTTATCGTTGAGGCTACTGATTTGGATACGCATTCACAAAAAATGTTTTTATTCATTTATTATCCTCTTTTAAACTTATCTGTATTCGAGATGATGCATGGATCATTCACTAGAACGACATTTACCCATACACAATACTGTACAACCACCTAAAAGTACACTTACGTTTACAGGAAGCATTGATCTACTGTTTTCTACATTATTATTTAACTAACGGGGTGTCATAGAACACATCTTATGCATTTGACTTCTTAAATTTTCAATATAAAATAGAAGAATTATTGGTCTAGTCAAAACATTTATTAAGGACAAGGACATCATTATTAAATATCAATCAGTACATCTTATACATTCATGTATTTCATATCCAATCTGTAATGGAAAACAAAGGCAATAGTAATATACATCTGTTCAAAATCATAAATCGACAGAGATTGGGGGGAAAAAACGGGTCACGAACCAAATCCGAAGAACTATCAGAGGAAATAAGAGGAATAACAGGAATACTGAAGTGCAACAAAAACAAACGCCAACATACATAAAACGAACTGTTTGATAACTACTGCCTATTCCTGACAGAAAATTAACACAAATTGTAGGTGAAACCTGGGTAAAGGGCTATCCAGACATCTCGCTTATTTGACAATGTAAAACAATATCGCTAAAAATAACAACACTTCGTGACAGAAATACAACACAAACACACAGTAATCGACATAACATGCAAACCGAAAAACACCAAGGAACATCTTACATCAACGACATCGCAAACAGAGATGCTTCCACGTGACGAAAAAACTTTATACAATTATTTTCACAATACCAGTCCAAACAATGTTCATGACATTGGTGGCATTGAAACGGTATTTTATAAGTATATTTACTACAAACGATAAGACATAACACATTAGCCAACAAAAATCATAACAGAAACAATAAAAAAAAATCCGTGTACAAAATACGTCGTATAGCAATCACATTCACACTTGGTAAAGAGTCATATTCGGTAATAGGTCACGTTCGGTGGCACTGAGCAGACAGACTACACGGCTGTGAAGCCACTATTTGAGACATGGTAAAAAAGTCAATAGTTTGTTTAGACACAGACACATCATTTTGATCAACTAATTCGTGATTGTGTGCATGATATCCTTTTCAAAGCCTAAACATGTGGGCATCTTTCTCAAAGATTACCAAAAATTTAAAAAGACTTATTCAGAAGGTCATTCAATATGTCCTTTTTATGTATTAATATTGATTTACACATAGGGCTTCTACATAAATATGTAATAAACATATTATAAACTTTTTGAAATAAACATATAGTTTCTAAAACCAGTTGTTGTCATAGTGCATATTATTTTCTTCTCATATATTTTTTATGGTATGTTACCAAACCCCTCACAGGAGGGATTGTGTTTATATGATGAAGACATTATCTTTTAAGCAGTTTCTTTCGATAACTATTGTAACATTTCTAACATCGGACTCGGACTTCTCTTAAACTGAGCAACTTCGAAGTTTAAAATTTTAAGTATTAGATATATTTAAGAAGATGTAGTATGAGTGCTAATGTTTGTAAAATAAAGGCAACAGTAGTATACCGCTGTTTAAATTTCATAAATCGATATAGAAAAAAACAAATCCGGGTTACAAACTAAAACTGAGGGAAACGTATCAAATATAAGAGAACTACAACACAACAGAGAGACAACAACGAAATGTAACACACAGAAAAACGACCTATAATGTAACAATGGCCATTTTCCTGACTTGGTACAGGGCATTTTATGAAAAAAATGGTTGGTTGAACCTGGTTTTGTGGCATGCCAAATCTCCCGCTTTAATGGCAGTGTTAATTATAACATTAAAATTACAACATTTCACGACAGGGTTACAATAAATAAACAGATAAATGGGAGAAAATATAGGACAGAGAAACGACGATTAACAGCCATGCCATCCAAAGGTAACAGGTTAAAAAATATTGGTATACACCAGACGAGCGCTACGTCCACACAAAACTATGCTCAGATATTAAAAGTTTGAAAGCCATACAACTACCAATTTAAAAAAAAAAAGCTACTATTATAGAGCTAAGAACGCCCTTCAACACCAATCCTTGGCTCACACCGATCAGAAAGCATTAAAACCATTTAATTAACATGTTTCCTAATTTTCTGTTTGTTTTTAATCGCGATAATACTGCCACAGTGACTGTAATGTGTTAATGAAAACTTGTCAAATTGTACATTTCAAAAGGTTTCAAAGTGTCGACACAGCAGTACAATTCGTCATTTTCTTCTTCATTTTATTAGCATGCCGATAATACTTGCAAAGTTTTGTGGAAAAGGAAAATTATCAAGTAATGATTTCAAAATGGATGAAAATGTCTGCTAAAAAGTTTAAGTATTGCGGAATATATAAGAATCAAAATCTGAGAGGAGAAATAATTGACAGGTGTTTTGTACAACCATACATTGTCAATCAAGTAAAATCATTTATTCTGTAAAACAAAATTCAAAAATGACCAAGTTATTGATAGATAATATTTGATATGTAACAAATTATAATTTTTAGAAATCATAGCCAGTCCAATTATCACATAAGTAACACGACGGGTGCCGCATGTGGAGCAGGATCTGCTTACCCTTCCGGAGCACCTGGCGATCACCCCTTGTTTTTGGTGGGGTTCGTGTTGTTTATTCTTTAGTTTTCTATGGTGTGTCGTGTGTGCTGTTGTTTGTTTGTTTTTTTCATTTTTAGCCATGGAGTTGTCAGTTTGTTTTAGATTTATGAGTTTGACTGTCCCTTTGGTATCTTTCGTCCCTCTTTTGAAAGAAAGTGTTGAGGTATGAACAAAATCAAAATAAAGAAAGATACTTATATCAATGGAATACTAGCCAATGAAATGAATTAAATTTTAAAATACACATGGGTTTATCTACAGCTTAGCTATGGCAAACAATGACAACATGACTGATGACGAAGAGAAGGTACTCCGTGGATCGAAGAAAACTGCATTGGAAAATTGAAAATAGAATATAACTTCACACACCCAAAAACAAAGAGATAACAGAATAAAAAGAAATAATCGTCGGTTATAAAATTCAATTGTCCAATATTCTTAATATCATGTTCATTGAGTACATTTGTACTACAATGCCACCGAACACCTGCTTAATTATTCATTTCAAATTTCATAAACTTGATTTGCGTAGATCTTTTTGCTAAAATACAGAGATACACCAATTATCAAAATTATCAGACGATTGTTATTATTTATCAAGGTTTGGTCTGAGACGTCAATACAGCGAAGGTCATACGACGAAATAGAGATACTGACACGAAAGAATTGTGTGAACGTGAAAATTTCTAAATAAGGGCCTTTTATAGCTTACAATGTGAAATTGGCTTTAATCATTGCTGAAGGCCGTACACTGACCAATAGTTGATATTGTCTATGTCATTTTCGTCTCTTGTGGATAGTTGTCTCATTGGCAATCATCCCACATATTTTTTTTTATATATCTAGACAGCTATTTGAATAAAATTATTAAGTCTGTTAATATTCGTTTTTCTAATTTCAAATAATTGTAAAATTAAAAATAGGGTCCATGATATTCCATTTTCTAGAGTAAGAAATAAGCTCCAAGTACTCGCAAAGCATGTGTAACACTAACACTAGATAATTTGACAAACAAACTTTTATTACATTATTTTACAATGTATGTGAGAGACAACGTGCGTATAGTGGCATCGGAGAAGTCGCTCCTCGTTAGAAAAACGACACAGTTTATATATCTTAACATTCGGCTGACCTCAGCAACATGTGTTGCGCTTTATTGTTTCTCAACATCAATCCTCGATGTAAGTTCATAAATATAAGTCCATATTAACGGACATCAATCATTGGACGTGCGTTCTACTGTTTCTTAACGTAAATCCTAGATGTAAGTCTATATGAGTAGATATTAATTACTGGACGTATTATAATTTGCTGACTCATATAATGTTGACCCAAGTAACTTTGTTACACATGTACTGTTTACATGCACCTAAATTGCACAAATTCCGTTTCGTCTCCGCATTTAGTAAGTGTTCTTCTACTAATGTATCAGTGCCTCTAACTACCTCTTTTACTAATATCAAAGAACTTGTTCTTAACATTTGTATTAAAGCTGATGAAAATAATGGCATTAATTCCTTTTGGAGTGTAAGAAACTCTTTAGCGGTTTAAGATAGCATTAACAAAATACATGCTTGTGATGATCCTTTTAATTCGGTTAATAGTTATGGGTTCTTTTTTTATTTCTACACTACACTTCCACACAATCTTTTAAGAAAAAGTTTTTATATTTCATAAAATGGTATTTTGAAAACACTCATTGCAAATGTATTTGCTGTAACTCGTTGAAAGCCTTTTTATGTAACGAAAAAGGCAAGTATGATAGATACTTTAACTGGACATGTTGAGATATGATTGAATTTTAAATTTTCTCCTAGAAAATATGAAATTATGTTTCGGCGATAAAGTGTATCGACAACCAGTAGGTTTTTCTATGGGCACTAACTGCGCCCCTTTAATCATGTTAATAGCAGATTTATTCCTGTATTGGTATGAATCTCAGTGAATGACCAAACTCAGTAAAGACAAGTCATTGTAACATTTGGTTTATACATTCAACAATATCTACCTATATCTGGATGATATTGTTTTTGTTAAATAATTCAGAGTTCTCTAAATATACGACCAAAATTTACCCAAAAGCACTCAATTTAACTAAATCTGACATAAACAGCAGTAGTTACCCTTTTCTAGATTGAGACATTTTAATTTCTGAAGGGAAACTCCATACTTAAATTTACGACAAAAGAGACGATTTTTTCATTCCCATTGTTTATTTTCCTTTTTTAGACGGCGATGTTCCTCTAGTTCTATCATTCGGTGTTTATATATTCCAACTCATTTGTTATGCCTGTGTGTGTAGTGAAGTCATTGATTTTAACTAACGTTATCAATACATCAATGATATATTATTAGGTCAGGGATTTCGTTACCATAAATTAAGTATATTTGGCTGTACTTAAGTCAGGAATCTGATGTCCAGTAGTTGTCGTTTATTGATAGGGTTCATAAATGTTTCTCGTATCTCATTTTTTTATATAAAGATTAGACAGTTGGCTTTCCCGTTTTAATTCTTTTTGGGCCCTTTGTAGCTTGCTGTTCGATGTAAGACAAGGCTCGATGTTGAAGACCGTACATTGACCTTCAATGTTTTACTGTCCTAAATAGGGATCCGGATGGAGATTTGTTTCATTTGCACTCATACCACATCTTCATATATCACAATTCTTCGAACTGATCTATATGGTATTACACTGGTTGCTTATAATTGTACATGTAACTAAGTATATCACTTAAAATATTGTGTTGATATCTTTTCAAAATTAAATTTTTTCAAAGTAAAGATGCATTATACCTCAGTTTAAATAACCATGTGTTCGTGTTTAAAGCTGCATTAATAAAATCACAATCAAGCAGGGGAATCAGAATATTTTAAATAAGCATGACGCAAATTTCGGTTTTAACATTGGATCCAATAATTTGGGGTAGCTCAACATATGCTCAGATGATAATATGATATTTGCAATATCGGAACAGGATGTATCAGCTCAACTACGCATCATTGACCGCAATTACAAAAAAGTTCGAGTTGATTTCAACACAAAAAAGACTGAAATACTATTGATCAACAAAAAGAACAAAAAACCTCACCGTAATCTTTAAACAGAATATAACGCACTTGGGTATTGAAAGACAGGAGCTCAGCACGATAAATGTAATAAAAGAATCCCTACTGCCAGAGGCACGGGATCAGTTTTACATGGCATAAACGGAACTTATCTATTGATATCGTTTACACTTTGCGAATTTATGTCATACCAGGAATGATATACAGCATTACTATTTAACAAAAGGGTCATTTGAAAACTAATAATCTCCAAGAAAAATACATTTTAACAACAACAAGTCTACAGAGGCTGCAATTTATATCTTATTTGAGGCAGAATCCGTAGACAAACTTATCCACAAAACAAATATTTCTCTGTTCCTCAAAATTTCAAAAGATATAAATTCAATTGAGCATAAAATAGAAACATGGAATAGATTGTTACTCCAGCGGTTGGTATAAAATAAAATAACAAAAATACGAAACTCCGAGAGAAATTCAAAAAGGAAAGCCCTAATTCAAATTCCAATAACACAAAATCAAATGAATGAGTTACACCTGTCATATGCCTGACTTGGTACAGGCATTTTTTATGTAAATGATAGTGGATTAAACCTGGCTTTAAAGCTAGCTAAACCTCTTATATAAAAGTAGATTATATTCACAAGTCACACGAATTACCATCTGCACATACGATAATTATAAATCAAAAGAAGAGCTGGAAAACTGACTCATGATTGGACAGATTCAACTTGCGGGAGAAACCTTTAAACAGCCTTATTCAGAAGGGATATAGATACGATAATGTTGGTCATTTGAGATGGCATATTTTGGTATTCATATTGATTCACACATAGGGCTTTAACATGGGAAATACAAGTATTTTCTTTGATAAAACTTTTTTTTTGTCAAGGTACGGGTTTTTTTTATGAAGCAAAGCAATACCTACTCTTTCAATTTTCCTTTTAGTTTGGAATGTGGAATACTTGTGCAAAGAGAAGAAATGTCAAATGTTTTAATACTGTTACAAGATGAAAGAGAGTTAGATTGTATGTACTCTAAAAGATCTTTTGAATTTTTGAGTAGCCATATCTGATTCACGCCACCTCAAGAATAGGCAGTTTCACAATAACTTTGAATCCCGTCTTTGATTGCTGATAAAATAGATGTTAATAATTTAGAAAGAGGTTTCGTAGAGCACTTGGAAAACCCAGCAATATACCTTGTTTGTAAGGACACTTATGTAGTTTAGGTTTCCAATACAGTGATGGAAGATCCAGTTCTTCATCTTTGGTTAAAATTCCAACGGAACATAGGACAGACCTATGATTATCCGGGATTTCCTCTTTGGTAAGTGTCGTGAGGGTATATGTTGAGTTTCCAAGTGAATTATCAATACCTAATTCGTTTATCAAGCAGTTAATGTAATGACTTTTACACACAAAAACGATGTTATGTTTGGGCTTTATCTGCGGGGACAACAACATATTTGTCATGGAGGTCGAATAGGTGTTTTGCAACATTTGGGTCTTAAAGATTGACGTAACATGGGCATTGATGGACCCATTCAGTTTCTTAATTCTGATTTGTATCCCCGCCCTCACTGCCTTAATACATTCGGAAAGAGTGTCTACGTCTTCCTTCTCGCGCTTAGCCCATTGCCTGGCATAATCCTCGACTAAATCTATCAACACTTTAAAGTTGTTTTTCCAATTGATGGATTAAGGCTCTCGATATTTCGAACCTTTCGATAACACATTTCGTAGAGAAGTGTTATTAACAATGTTGAGGTCACCGGTAATAACGTGGCCAGCAGGATTATATGTGAATTGGGAACTAGCACAAGTGCAATCCGGAGGTTTAGACTTGAAGTCGTCAATATCGAGATCCTTCAAAACGTGTTTGTAATTGAAAATAATAGGTTTGGTATAGGTATAAGAAATTATTGGTACAGACTGGTCTTTGAAATAAGGAGGTATTTTCGATTGAACTAATATATGATTAAGAGTACTGCCTAAGTTGACGTCATCGAGACCTTTGTTGGCAAAGGAAAGATTAAGGACATTTCTTTTCTCTTTTTCATCTTTTCCAATGCGGGCTGGCTTGAAAATTCTGTGACTTGCAATATCCGAAATTATAGCTTCAAGTTTGTATTGGTTTGAATGAGGGTTTGTAACAGTGGATCCCAAACATAATTTGAACAGAGAATGAAGTTTTGAAAAGGGTAATGAATAAAGTTTCGTGCGAATGTGACGAATACCTAACGGCTTTTGTATAAATGACAACAAGCATCATGCAGAGAATGTTTTCACTTTTATGCAAATAAGTGTTAAGCACTGATGAGATATAACTCGAAAAAAGTAATTTCCTACACAATTTACATCTACAAACTTGGTAACAAAAAATCAGATGATGATAATTGTTATATTCGTGAAGTCAACGCCAAATATTGGTCCCATCGCTGTGCACAGGAAAAAGGCACTCTCAAGACTTTTGGAAGTCACATACGTGGGTGCACCAACAAACAGATGTTAAAGTAAATGTGCAATACTTGTAAAAATCATTTTAATTTTGAAATTAAAATTTCCCCAACCTTAGTAGCAAAATACCAACTTCACCTGCATATGGGATATATATTTCCCAACTTATTCGATATTCAAGAGCTTGCAGCTCCTACTCAGACTTTGTCATCAGTGTCTGAGTAGAAAGTTGATGAACCAGGGGTATGTCAAAGAACGTCTCGTCCTTTTTCTAAAAAAGTTCATCGGAAGGTACCAAGACCTTGTTGATAAATATTCCGTATCAGCTTCTCAAATAATACACGATGGTCTTGGTGTATAGATTCTGCGTACTGATGTTGTTTATCATCTTAAGAACATGTTTTACTGTTCTTTCATTTGTCTTTGTTCTATTGTTAATATTACTTTTACTGTTGAATGGTTTTATGTGATATCCGTTTGACGTGGCTCGGTACTTATACATCTCGTCAATGTGTGTGCATTGGCTTTCATTTTCTGGTGGTTTGTTTTTTACATGCGACTCTTTGTATTTCTTTTGTTCTTTTTACGTGACTCTGTACTTTAAAAGATCCCGTCAGTATTATTTTTGTCTATTATATGTCATTATGATATAATTCTATTATGAATTACTATATACGTTGAACCGCAAACGTCAAAATCATTCAATCGCGTAGTGGAATTAACTATTTTTGGATTCTCATAAATTCTACCTATAACTTTTGGACTAGTTTAAATCTCGGTCTATTTCTGTGATTTGTTCTTACATACTTTTGATTTTTTAACTCTGTATGCTTACATTGCCTATGTAAATTTTAAAACTGTTTGCATGCACATTGAACGACAAATTTATGTAACGTATACAAATTTTATGACGTCAGACACTCAAGTCAATCCATGTGTTCGTAGATAGATGTTTTTGTGTTCTGTTAAATTGTCCCTTTTAAAATTGTTATGCGATGATGACTGATGTACCCATATTTTGACTATTTTATTAATTGTGACTGTTTATTTAACGCATCATGTAAATATAACGGAATTTGATGAGACTGTTATCAAAGAGAGAGGGTTAGCGCTATAGAACCAGGTTTAATCCACCATTTTCTACATTTGAAAACGCCTGTACCAAGTCAGGAATATGACAGTTCTTGTCTATTCGTTTTTGATGCGTTTTGTTATTTGATTTTGCCATGTGATTATGGACTTTCCGTATTGATTTTCCTCTGAGTTCAGTATTTTTGTGATTTTACTTTTTTTTGACAAATGGCAGCACTTTATACTACAATAAGGAAACATTGTATGATTGCTAATCAGACAACTTATCGGTAGATACCAAACGACGCAGATGTTGGTAACTAAAAGTAAAATAGTCAAACAAAATCCAGCTCCCACCATCTGCAAACGCAATAAGTAAGTAGGGGCTGACTTCAGTCAGACTGAAGGTACATGTTAGTAGTTAAACAATGAGTAACTCCAGTACTAACTGTCTATTCTATATAAAAAAAAGAGAAACGAGATACACATATGAACCACACAAAAGAACGAAAATAACTGAACACAAGAATCCTAACTTAGGTAAGGAAACTGATGAGGACACAAATAGTTTTATATATAACTTTTTAATTGTGTGAAATAATGCACCAAATCATGCAGGATTGATGATTGTATCAGTTTTTGAAAGTGTACCAAAATATGGTGGGCTAAAAAGGATAGGATCCTTCCATATGAGCCCCACAACGATCTTACAGGTAAGTTATACAAAAATGCAGCAGGTTTTAATATTTTAACAAGCACAAAACTTCACACCAACCTGAGACAGTAGTGTTATATTACAAAATGAAACAAATATCAATCAAAAATGCTTTACCAAAAAGACGTTTGAACAAAAACAAAAATGAACTTGAATATTTTTAGAAAGATATAAAAGGTTAACATAAATTAACTTTAAGGAGATTCATTCAGTGACATTACAAAAACTGTAACATTTGTTATAATTTCAACTGAGTGCACCGAAAATACTTGAGAAGGAATTTCCCTCGCCTTACGGCTCGCGAAATTTAACATTCTCTCGACTGGTATTTTTCGTTAATACCCTTCCTTATCATGATATATCTGTTCAAAATGTCAGAGATTTACACATAAGTATGAATGTTTAACTCCCGGGAGGCGCTTTCAATGAAGATATTTATGTTGAAATTTTGGAACGCAACAACATTCTAAGAGGAGACCGATTAGTCAAGTATCATTTTGGTATTCGATACTCGATATTACCAAGCGATACTCGAGTACTCGAATACTCGTTGCCATCACTAATAAAAAGCATTCAGTCTCCATCGACATCACTGTTTAAAAAAAATGTTTACTGTTTTTTTTCTTCTGAAATTCAGATAATAAGAATATAACAGACAGTGTGCATTTCCGAGAAGTAATATTTTCTGTTGAAGAAAGTATAGAAATTCAAAAAGAATTCAGTTTTAAGCCATCGATGTCAACCTTGAGTCGATTTTAGAGAGTGGAACAACATATGTAAAAGATGCAAACCCTGTAATTATAGCAACTTAAAATCAAGAATATAATAAAATTAAAAACTTCACAATTTGAACAAAACACATATAATGGTACAGTATTTTGCATTCAATGCGGTCCTTTTGTTTCGTCAAATATATTCAATGTTCACTATGACGCCATATTGCGACTGTAGCGACTGTGTTATCTTAATAGGATGTTGCAAAGAGAAGTTTTTTTTCAAATATTAACTGCATGCACTGATCCACAGTACTCTAACGATAGGTATGTAGTTTTGTATACATGCATTAAATCAACGGATGCTCTTACTGAAAAATAGAATTAACGACATTGCTCAAGGTGAATTACGCATATTCAGAATTGTACGAAAGGAATACGATAAGAGATAAGTTCTATGTATAGTGTAAACCACCCTTAAAAAATCCTATCTTAATTGATTCATCCTTTATCAAATATGCTTGCAAAAGAACATTTAAATTGAAAAAAACGAACAAATATGGATATCCTGACAAGCACTTAACAAAACATACTATCTATTTACGCGCGCCATGAACTGATTGTTTTTGTTAAATTCGCATATTATATTGTAACGAGGAGTGCCTGGTTGAAATAAAACATTCATTAGGATACTATATATATAAAAATAATTAAATATCGTTATGTTATGTTACATGGGAGGATAGGCTTATATCATTAACACATTAGTATTTTCACCGTTCGGTATCACTTCAAATACTACAGATGACAACATAAAGTACGTTCATTGTGTCGAAGGATATTGGGTCACCCTGTCCATTCGTGCATGTGCCGTTGCATTTCACCTTGAAATTACAAAAGACGGAATTCGGGCATTTGGTTTCAGGCTTCTAAAAGAGAGACGAAAGATACCAAAGGGACAGTCAAACTCATAGATTGAAAAAAAACTGACAACGCCATGGCTGAAAATAAAAACAGAAACAGACAAATAATAGAACAGAAGACAACACATAGAAAAAATAAAGACTAATCAACACGAACCCCACCAAAAAGTAGGGATAATCTCTGTTGCTCCGAAAGGTTAGGCAGATTCTGCTCCACATGTTGCACCCGTCGTTTTGCTTATGTTATCACCAATCCGGTAAAAAGTATAATTCAGTAGGTCTCAATCGTGAAAAGGGAAGGGTATTGTAGTTACGATATAAGAAGCATATTCGATAGCATTTGTGAAACGGTTATTCCATAACGGTCAACCAACTCGTGATTGCGTCCGTAAAATTTATATAAGGGTGATTTCAACTTCACCATTCGGGACTCTTGGTTTAACTGCTTCATTGTGAGCAGCAATACTCCATCAAGAAAATCATAATAGGATATACAAGCCCGGGAATATCGTATCAATTGTGAGCTATATATTTCGTATACAGGCGCTGCTTGAATTTTGCTACTTTTTGAAATGGAAAGTTCACAATTGAGAAGCTAAAATCTAAAGTATACTAAACTGTGTTGAGTTGACACACTAAACCCTTATCAACGTTCGGTTAACTAAATACTTACACATAATGAGCATAGAGACGATTTTCGTGTTATTGTAATTGTATTTATTATGTTTGTCATTCGTACATCACAAATGAGCAGTAGATCACAAAGGAGCTCCATAAACTATCATTATTTTAGGCTGAATATGTTCCTTTATTTGTGCTTTTAGACTTACAGCTGCAATTTTGAATTTAAAACTTTTAATTTCACCTAAATAATACTTCCTTATGCTTATTTTTGGCTTATAAAAGTGAAGAAAACATGGAACTAACATTTTTTAGAACAATTCTTATATGTAGAGTTCTTAAGATAGCATGTACTCCATGCATCCATTTTTCCAAAGAGAACACACTTAACATATTTGAATGATCTATTCTTATATCCATAGTTAAAAAAGAAAAGTACTATTTTTTTCTTTTCTCACTATCTTCGAGAAATATTATAATATAAACTAGTATATAATTTTGAACTCGATTACATATACTTCACTCATACATGACAATTTTTGGCATTGCTATATATTTTAAAGCACACAGTTAGACTCAATTACAAGAGAAAACATTAAATGTTTGTAGATTGCAAAAAATGATTAGAGCAGAAGACAATGCCTTTCTAAGTTGTCATCAAGTTTAGTGTATATGTTCAAAAGTAGGCTTTTAAGTAAAAACCAATTAGTTTTCCAATTGCAATACATTTATGGTATTTGATACTGCACTAATGTTTATTTATTCGCTAATGTGTTTAAGAATAAATAATATAATGCAACTACATTTTATCAGTTTTTTTTTTTTTTAGTGAAATCAATTATATTATGGAATGATAGTTATTCAGTCCGATTAGTTTATTGAAGATATTAATTATTCAATCAATCTTAAATGTATCTTCATAAATGTTATAATGTTGTGCATTTATACATATACAAGTAGAATGTTCTAATTGAACTAAAAAGAGGTATGGCTAGTCAGAAATTAATGATTATTTTAATTTAAAATCAAAGGTTTACTCTGATGTCCTATCTCATTTATCACTGTTCTATATAAAACTTATGACGAACAGCTTCCTTCAAAATCTCGTACGGCTTCCGTTTTTTTAAAGTCGTATAAATTCATTATATCGTCATGTTATCTCCAAAACACTCGATATTTGTGTTGTTCTATATATCACACAGACAATTACTAATTATCTCTATCAACAGTGCTTTCGATCAAAAATATTTGGGAAATATAAAATCTTATCAATACTGCCGTCTGCCATATTAGTCCAGTAGATAGGTCCAATATTTGAAAGAATTGTGCACTTCATGTTAAAAGCACCAAATTTTGCTCACACATACTTCTATCTATACTCTTCAATTTTAGATATGGAGGCAAGCTTGAAATATAGTTAACTCCCGGTAAAATCCAAGATGGCGAATGTATGTTGAAATCTCAACTTTTTGAATTCTCTTTAGTTTTTTTTAAATTTAAACTACAATAATTAATGTTTGAATTTGATCGGAATCGCATCAGATGGTTTTCAGAGTTGTTTATGAAGTTGTAGCAGCATTTTGGTGACGTTTTGTCCACTTCCGTGTTAATTTCGTGTTAATTTGCCAAAAGTGAGAAAAAAGATGTAATAGAATCATGTATTTAAAATTCATTTATGGTGAATATTATCGTTTCGTTATTATTTTTGAATGCAGATAGACATACACATTATAAATCATGAGTCTAAATAACAATTCAAAGATGAGCTCTTAAAGATTGAAATCATTGAGACATCAGATGATCAATAAACTGGAAGATCTTCCTCCAATGATGAACAGGCTCACTGGACTTTACTTTGTTTCTTTCACATGTATTAGAGTTTAGTGTGATATAATCACTGAACTAGAACACAATTTTATATAAGGGTCAGCTAAGGACAACCTCAGGGTTCAGGAATTTCTCTCTGCATTGCACGCTCATTTGTGGCCTTCTGCAGGTGTCTGCTCTTTGGTCGGGTTGTCGTCTCTTTGACATATTCCCCATTTCCATTTTCAATTTTAAATGTATAATTTGTCAGTATGAATTGCTGCAATGCCCTACATTGTCAAAATGTATTAATATTGGTGCTGGATTTGTTACTTTTGAGGATAATCTCGTAAATTATAAGGAACCAATCTGAATACCCAATATGATGGCACAGTGGTCTTCAACGTGCTATGTACAAAAACAATGCCACATGGCATAAGACCTGCTATCTAAAGTTCAATTCAACAGAACTAAAGAGAGCTAAAAAAAATACACCAAAAAAATAGATTTAAAAAATCAGGCAATCTGAGCTGAAAACTCACCTGCACCAGCGTACCATGTAAAAAGCAATGAAAGAATATGTATGCTTCTTTTGTGGTTTTTATAATTCAGATGAAAACCTTCACAAAGTAACAACAAGTAATGTTGATATACCTGTTCGTCAATGTGTACTAAAGCTTTACACAGCTACTTTTGCATAGGTACTATTTCTGTACTAAAAATTTGTAGTACTGGAAATCTACTTTTAAAATTTCTCTGAAAATTATTGTAATTTTAAGGTACCTGTATTTTACAGTACTTTATTTGTACTTAAAATTTAGGTACTATTTCAAATCTCTTAAAGTTATGGTTTTCATACAAAAAAAATCATGGTATATTGTATTATTTCATTACCAGACATTTAGTACAAATCAAGTACTGTAATTTACAAGTACCTAAATATTACAATAGTTTTAAAGTAAAGTAATAGTACTAAACATTGAAAGTAAATTTCCAGTACTGCATTTGTTTAATACAGAAATAGTTCCTATGCAAAAGTAGCTGTGTAAGATATAATTTTATTAGAGACTTCAATGGCTGTGGCCTTAGTGTACAAGAAACAAAATTTCATGTCCAATGTCTTGCTAATCTTTATCGAAAGGCATCAAGAGTTTCTTGTGAAAACGAGACTAAGTAGGAAGAGACACACACATAGAATCGCATAAGTGAAATTCATCAGCTACTTTAAGAATTTCATAACCGAGGAAGATTTAGCACCAACATTCAAGATGTCAGATTTATTCTAAAAGAATAAGGAGTCTTGGTGTTGACATTGAAGACAGCGTTCATCATACAAGACAGAAGAATAAACTTCTTGTATTTTACAAGTATGGGTTGTTTGCCTGTGAGAGAGCTTTCACATTTTTGATTTAAATGGAGAGTTGTCTCAATGGCTCTCAAATTACCACAGCTTCGCATATTTAATGCTTGCTTATTTACCTAACATTCGGGAAAACAAACACGGGAGAGAGAACTTAATTGTTTTCAAAGATGATAAAGGACCTTCTCTTCAGAAAGCATGTGATGATGAATTTGACTCAAACTTAATGCAGATTTATAAAGCAGTAATTAACATTCGCAGCGAAATGTTTATTTTTACATTTGGGTTTGACGGTAGTTTTTCAGTGCAGTGTCAGGAGAATTCGGTTCCAAGATCTCGATTAACTCTTGTTAGTATGTTTTTGTATGGACCATACATCATAACTGACTCTTATTCTCAGGATACACTAACGATTGCTTAGATCAAAATATTGACACAGCCAGTCAAACCGATCTAAGGGAACATTTTCTTCACTTCAAAGTTTGAAAATTTTCAATATTTATTTCCTGATTTATACGCAGATAGAATGAAAGTTTAGTCTAAAGGACCCCAAATAAAATTGCATGTTAAAGTATGTTAAAGTGTGACTGTCCCTCTGGTATCTTTCGCCCCTCTTTTACAATTGAAAGTGAGTTGACATGGGAAAAGTATCATGCTATGTATGCATCACCCACCTGTTATGCGAATCCAAACCCAGTTCATTTTGTTTGTAATCTGTCTTATATTGCTCTTTATTTTAGAATGGTTGTCGTGCTACACGTTGTAACCACTGTAGCATGTTTGTCAATGCAGGATGTACCCCTCTTTTCCAAACAACAGCAAATAAAGGCAACAGTAGTATACCGCTGTTCAAAACTCATAAATCCATGGACAAAAAACAAAATCGGGTAACAAACTAAAACCGAGGGAAACGCATTAAATATAAGAGGAGAACAACGACACAACACCGAAACGCAACAGCACACAGAAACGGACCAAGCAACAGACCCAACACCACGAGAATAACAAATATAACATCAAAACCAAATATAAGAATTTGGGATAGACAAACCCTGTATTTATTTTAAAGGGGTGACTAAAAACTAGTTTGTTGAATAATGTGAATGATTCAATGTCTTTCTTGGAATTAGTCGATGAATCGTAAGGAAATGTGTAAGGCTATCGTATCTCGATTTTGAACTTTAAATATTTTATTTCACTACTGGTTGTGAACAATATATCTTAGAGCTAAAACAATGACGTTAAGGTTCCTCCCTGTGTTATTAATTGCTAATGAAACCAGTGATTAGCAAAATATATCTTATATTTATCTTTTTGTTTTAGTTGCATTTACAAAGTATTCATACGAGCACACAATACATAAACATAAATCAGTGATCCTATATACTAAATTTAAACAAGTATATAAAAAGAAATTAAAAAAAGCAACAACAAAAAAAGAATTTTGTCCGTCATTTGTCTTGATATAATAAAACTAGTTGAAAACGAAAGTACAATGATCAAGAGTTATCAAGCATAGTTAGCATCATGGCTTGGCAAATAATTTCATGAAATGGTGAGTAATCAATAACAATCATGAAGTCACTTATCAAATGTGTAAATTTTTAAACTTAGAATAATCGAATAAATCAAAGAGAAGCTTTTCACCTCTGATCTTGATTGATTTGTTAAATTATTGATTGATTGATTCTTTGTTATTTCAATACTTGAGTATTTATTTAAGTACTTGATAAATTGCATGCTTATATTGGTGATTTTGAATCTGTTCAAAGTTTTGATTTTTCTACCCTGTATACCACATTGCCTCACATTCTCATTAAGAAAAAATTCACACACCTAATTAAATGGGCATTAAAAAAATCAGAATGTGAATATATATGTTCAAACTCTTTTAGGTCATATTTTAGTTGCAATAAACAAAAAAACTATGTTAATTGGACATGCTTTGATACTATATATGCCATTGAATTTTTACTAGATAACATTTTTGTTCGCTTTGGGGATTCCGTATATCGTCAGATTATCGGAATTCCAATGGGAACTAACTGTGCACTACTTATTGCGGACCTGTTTTTGTATTGTTATGAGTTACAATTTATGACACAAATAAGCAAAGACCCATCGAAACAACATCTTATAAACAAATTTAATAATACTTTTAGATATTTGGATGATATTTTGGCTCTCAATAATGACGACTTCAGTATGTATATTAATGAAATTTATCCTGTTGAACTTACTTTAAATAAAGCTAATACTAACAATGACATGTATAAAGACATCATTCGTAAATATAGCTCAACATGCAGACTTCTTATACGTTCAGGTATTTCACATCCAATTTTTTATGGAAATATTCTCTATAAAGCACAAAGGTGTCAGTATTCACCTCAAAAACTTACAAAACCTTTGAATAGACTTATTAAGAAGGGATATAATTACGATACTGTTGTCAAGTCATTAAAGATTGCATATTTTGGCGTTAATATTGAGTCATTGATAAGTTCTTTGCATCGGAACTAAACACATTTTTTCTAAAAACAGTTGTTGGCATGACACGGGTTATGTTCTTCTCATATATGTTATTGATGGTATGATAATAAACCCCTAACGGGAAGGATTGTGCCTGATGTTCATATGATGAAATCATAATCTTTCAGTCAGTTTAATTGAAGTCTGGAGCTGGCATGTCAGTTAACTGCTAGTAGTCTGTTGCTATTTATGTATTATTGTCATTTTGTTTATTTTCTTTGGTTACATCTTCTGACATCAGACTCGGACTTCTCTTGAACTGACTTTTAATGTGCGTATTGTTATGCGTTTACTTTTCTACATTGGTTAGAGGTATAGGGGAGGGTTGAGATATCACAAACATGTTTAACCCCGCCGCATTTTTGCGCCTGTCCCAAGTCAGGAGCCTCTGGCCTTTGTTAGTCTTGTAATATTTTAATTTGAGTTTCTTGTGTACAATTTGGAAATTAGTATGGCGTTCATAATCACTGAACTAGTATATATTTGTTTAGGGGCCAGCTGAAGGACGCCTCCGGGTGCGGGAATTTCTCGCTACATTTAAGACCTGTTGGTGACCTTCTGCTGTTGTTTTTTATTTGGTCGGGTTGTTGTCTCTTTGACACATTCCCCATTTCCATTCTCAATTTTACCTTCCACCTCGTAACAAACTTTCTTTTCTTTTTCGGATTCAACATCACAGGTTGATGTGTTCACCTTGTATGAACTAACAACTACAGCTAGCTACCTGAACTATTTTTACAACCAACATGTGCATGAAATGGTATGTAAACAACTGAATAATTCAAGGAATATTTATATTTGCAACATCATATACAGGATTCACATTGGGTGCGTGATATTGTGTTCTGTAACTGCAATCTCGTGGATTCCTCAAATAATCGTATATGTAGAGTTATTCAGATATCACGTACTCAATGCAGCCAATTTCATCTATTATTTTACCAAAAGTTGAAAAACAAAATGAGAAGTACTAAATATTTTTCTTTTCTTACTATCTTCAAAAAATATATAATTATATATTGTTTTAAACACGATTGCATATATTTCGATCACCAATGATAATGAATCATCAATCTAAGGAATATTTGGTATTGATATACAAAGCACACAGTTAGATTCAATTACAAGAGACAACATTAAATATTCGAGATTGCAAAAAATGATTTGAGCAGAAGACAATGCCTTCCAAATTAGTCATCAAGTTTAGTGTATATGTTTGGTATGCTTTTGAGTAAAAACCAATTAGTTTTCCTATTGCAATAAATTTACAGTGCTTGATACTGCAGTAACGTTCATTTATTTATTCGCTAATGCGTTGGAGTATAACTTTTACAATGCAACTATAGTTCATCAGTTTGTTATTTATTAGTGAAATCAATTATATTATGGAATAGTATTTAATCAGTCCGATTAGTTTTTGGAGATATTATTTATTTAATTTATCTTAATTGTATCATCGTAAATGTTATAATTTTGTGCATTTATAGGAGTAGAATGTTCTAATTGAACTATGGTATGGCTAGTCAGGACTTTTAATTTAACTTTTAAAGGATTATTTTAATTTTAATCAAAGGTTTGCTATGAAGTCCTATCTCTTATATTATGGTAAAAAACCCTCATATTTGTAATGAATTTATACTAATTTTGAAAAAAAATTAGTGTATTCCTTAGATTTTTAAATAGTCAAGGGAACGTTTTCTCTGTTTCGAAGTTTAAATATTTTGAACATTTCTATACTTATTTATACGCAGATACAAATGAAAGTTTAGTCTGAATGAACCCAAATAAAATTGAAGATTGCATGTTAAAGTATGTTAAAATTTGACTGTCCCTCTGGTAATTGTCGCCCCTCTTTTAAAATTTGAAGCGAGTCGACATGGAAAAAGTCTCGTGCCGTTTATGCATCACCTGTTATGTGAATCAAAACCCAGCTCATTCTGTTTGTAATCGTAGTCTTTTATTACTCCTTATCTTAGAATGATTGTCGTGCTATACGTTGTAACCCCTGTAGAATGCTTGTCGATACAGAATGTACTCCTCTTTTTCAAAAGACCGCGAACCTTGAAAATATTTTAAATTGGACACTAAAAGCTAATTTGTTAAATATTGTAAATGATTCGATGTTTTTTTTTTAATCAGTCGGTTAATCTTTAAAGGAAGACATAATACATCCTTGAGGATTCCGTAAATTCAATTCACACTGTCCACGAAATGAGCTTAACACATTATAATTATACAAAGGACACGATTATTCGTAATTGGTTTAGCATCAAGTATTTATAACGGAGTCTGTTAACCATGATAGGACAGGGAAAAAAATGGTTGCTTTGCTAAGCTGAATATGAAATGTTACCCATGAGTATTTTGAGCAGTTATTTCTATTTGAGCATGATGCAAATTATATGTGCGCAATTATTTTTTATCGGTGTATTAATACATGATATTTAGTTAGAATCTTTTGGTTGTCTCCGTGTGTTCTCTTCCTATATGTGCTACGTTTTTACAAGAAAAACTATTCATATATCCGAAACACCCAGGCTGATAATTCATTAGCATATTCGTATAGGACACCAGCAAACATTGCGGTTTTAAATATTGTTATTACTAGTAGTTTTTATCTACCTTTACACTCATTGGACACTGAGGTCACATTTTGTTTTTGAATCGACAAATCGCATTCATTGTTACTTTGATTATTCCAATACGGTTTTTTTGCTCTTTGAATATTTCTTCTTCATTTGGACTGCTTTATAAATAGCTCGACAACCCAAACTTAAAAATGATTCACACATGATTTTAAATCAAATTCAATTTGGCGTGTACGTATAATTATTTTCTATATTTGCAATCTCATGGATTTCTCTAATTATCGATTCGTTCATACCTTTTCAGCCTTTTCAACAGTAGTTTCTTTTTAAAATGCTTATTATAGGGTGTGATTAAATACAAAATTTAATTCTGGTATCTATGATGAGTTTATTTATATATTTTTCGTATGTCTGTTATAGACGTGTATTAAATCTCTATAAGCAAACTAGAATGTCTGAAGCGAAAACAGATATTCAAAAACAAGAGGACAGACAACATCCACCAAATGAGTTGAATTTAAAAATACAGTATTAACTGAACTGAATGGAATTTAGATATGCAACATACACCGAACTATGTTTAGATATATATCAGACTCTCAGTTGGTCCGAGACCACAATTAATTCGTAGTGCATTTCTTTTAGAACATAAATGAAAATTAAAAAAATCCTACCTGCGCTTTCTCAATGAAATTTTTACAGTGTGTTGTACTACTTTTGGGACAAATTATATCAAAATTATAGAAAACTTCATCGTCTCTAACTCAAAATATGGACATTTTTGTATTTAGGGTGTCTTGAAATCTTTTGACAGCTTCCGAAGTGCTAATTCTTAACCTTTTTCAGCTGGACCAAATCACTACTTTTCTGTAAAATTTTGGACCCAAATTTGTTTACTGTGTTACTTACAATTTTAGGCATTAAACATGGAGAAATAAATTTGGAAGGGGTATAAAAATTAATGGCAAGTAACCCACTGTTAACACTAGGGACTATATTCGTGAACAACGAAAATCAAGGGACGACAATTGTGGTCTCGGACCAGTTGAATGGGAATTAGATACAAACTCGAAAAGTGAAGTATAGGCCTACAATATCGACTAAACTGAGTGGAGTTTGTTTACAAAACATAAATCAAACTGACCTAAGTTAAGAGATACACCATCAAGCAAACTAAATGACATGCAGACACATAACATATCAAACTGAGTGAAGCTTGGATACACAACATCCTCTAAACTGAGTGGAGTTTTAATAAACAACACCAAGCAACAGTTAATGTTAGGCCTGCAACATGAACCACACTGATTGGCGTTAAGATACACACTATTAATCAAACGGATTGGAGTTTAGACACACAACCTTAACCAAACTGAGTGAAGTTTAGATATTGATTTTCAACCCAGCTGTATCGATATTAGATAAAGAACATCCACCAAGCTGAGAGAAGTTTAGATTCACAACATCAATCAATCTAAATGAAGTTTCAACATAAAACATCAATCAAACTGAATGAAATTTCGATATGCAATATCTACCGAATTTCGAAGACTTATTTCAATATGCAAAATACATCAAACATTGCATGAATACAATTTATGAAAAATATGAGAAAATACTTTTCTTGTTTGTAATGATTTTTTAAATTTATTAGCTTTATATAAAGATAGATCAAATTTTTAACAAATAACTTGTAACCGATTTTTCTAACATTTTGCTTTAAAAATTTAATGTATGCAGCGTGAATAACCCAAACATACATATGTGATCTTTTAATTATTTTTTTTATATAAATTCTTCAGTTGCTTTCTTTCTAGAATTTCGAAAGACATATAAAAAAATAAGAAGGTCCTACAGCAAAGATTATTGTAAGTGTGGAGTTACGGTTTGGGTTTTGGCCATATTCAGGGTAATGGTTATTGTCAAGATCAGCGTACAAGTCTCTAAACAGAAAGTACAGTCGATCTTAAAAGAGAAAGTACAACTGCTTTCAAAAGAAAAAGTACAGCCGATCTTAAAAGAAAAGTACAACTGTTTCATAACGGAACGATCAGTTGAACTTTGGAAAGAAATACAGGTGATATGAAGGGAAAAACACCTCAGTCTACGTTTTATTGATGCATTTATATGAACATCTGGATTATTATATTTATTAAAACACACCTGTTATCACGACATGTACATGATGTATATTGCGAAGGAATAGGATAAGAGTTGATTAATGATAATTAAAGTGAAACTTGGATTAAATCGATGTATACTGGAGCTCGATTACTTTTAACTGAGTTTTGAACAAAGTAATTAATTTACTATTTTGTTATGTATCACAATAGACTTTTGATGGTCAGAAACAGATAGTTTTAACTTTTGCTTTTATCAACCCAAGGTACATATACTGCTCCAACCAAAACGAAAACACTAACATCAATCTGTATATTATACATTTTCACCATAAACCGATACCGATACCGAAACCGAAACCAAAAATAGTACTGGGGTAAATGGTAAGTGTTTATAATGTTAATTACCTCAACCCTTTCACTCCATGATATTGTTTGAAATGTGAAAACACAAGACGAAAGTGGAGCTAAAGATTCTACAGTCACTATTAAGAATTAATTATTACTTTAATTTATCAATTCACATGAATCTATATAAAAAAGGCAAAATTAAATTCAACCATTATTAAATAAACTAATGCAAGTTATTAACAATTTAAGATGTTGATACAATTTATTTATGTTGTACATGAACCATGAAGGAGGTTCGTCGTAGGGAAAGAGCTGCATATAGTTCTACTACAATATCGTTAAATCTTGTTTCATAGCAAGATAAACCTTTCACTTGTATTACACTCGCTTCATATTCCATTATATTGTGTTTATGACGATGTAAACAGTGTATATGACGATTCATACAGTGTATATGACGATTCATACAGTGTATATGACGATTCATACAGTGTATATGACGATTAATACAGTGTATATGACGATTCATACAGTGTATATGACGATTCATACAGTGTATATGACGATTCATACAGTATATATGACAATGTCCACTATAAAACAATGCCTGGTTTTCGGTTGGGCGATTTATTTCTGGGAGATGTCATTAATAGATTCAATAACGTATTCTAATTCTGGCCAATCACCCTTCATAGATTCATATTCTTCAGCTGCATGCCATGTTATAATTGAAAGCTTGATTAAGAATTGGCAAAATGGCATGAATAGCTTTATAAACAAAAAGTTTGCTAACGTCAAAAATCAAAGCCATTTGAGCAAATGTAGGATAAAGTAAGTAATTTTCTATATATTTCATTTCTAAGTTCTTTTATTTATTTCTTTAATTGTATGTGATTATATTTTGTAATTTACCTCTTGTTTCACATGTAAATGTGACGGAGCATATTTGAAATGAAGCATATATATATAAAAAAAGTAAACTGAAATAAAAGCATTTGCCTTATAATAGAAATATTCGTTTTGGTTTATTTGTAAATAACAGGTTCTCAGTGAATATAAAGATTGGAATAATATTGCACATATTGTAGACCTGTGTATATTGTTTCCCTTCGACGAAGCTTGCCTCATGATTAATTTACATTATAAGTAAATTCTATCGAAAAACCTAAATTGTATATTACTTGTATAAGTGTTTGTCATACTTGTTGAATTTAACTTTGCTTATTGATAGATTCACGTGAATTGTTGAATCGAAGGTATACTCCATCTAGTGTAACAAAATTTCAAACAATATAATGGAGTAAAAGGGTTGACTTACTTAAATACTCGGTTTCAGTTTCGGTTTCGGTTTCAGTATCGGCTTATGGTGAACATGTCTAACAATGGACATGTTCACCACAAGCTCATACCAAAACCGAAATCAAAAATAGTAGTGAAGTAAATGATAAATGTTTATAATACTTAATTAACTCAATTCTTTTACTGCACTATATTGTTTGAAATGTGAATACACTAGATGGGTATTAATCATGTTACTTCAAGTCAACAATGTACATGAATCTATCTAAAAAGCAAAGATAAATTCAACAAGTGCCAATGAGACAACTCTCCATCAAAGTCACAATTTGTAAAAGTAAACCATTATAAGCCAAATTATGGCCTTCAACACAGAACCTTGACTCACACCGAACAGAACGTTTTATGTCCGTTTTAAGATGAGAACTGGAGCCAAACGTTGAATAGATATTTAAAGATGCACGGTTAAGTTTGAATATACTAAAGAAAGTGGGATAATCCCAAAAAATATAATAATATTGGAATACTTTCATTTATATAATTATGTATGCAATACAGAGACTATATTTTTCTTAAGTTGACTGCTGTACTTCTTTTTTTGACAGTTTTAACTCTTATGTCTATTTGTTTTGTTCACACATTGTGGTCAATATAATGGAATTAAATGCAACTTTCATACAAATGGAAGGTTTAAGACAAGTTTATAAATATAATTAAAACATAGATTTGGGTATAGAGAAAAACCAATGAGACAACGCGACTCTACATCAGAAAAAATATAAACAAAACCCTACTCATGCGACCTTCATAACCTGTTACCCCGGTTCTATCAACTAAATCATAACAAGAACACAAAACAAAACAACAAAGTCCGGTCGCGTGGCCGGGTACTTGTATATCCCAACAACGAAAAGACACAGTGTACAGATACTCACAATTACTGACAGCTAGTTAAAAGCCAATAAGTTCTTATAAAAAAAACATGCATCTAAGACTAAATTATCAATCAGTACACATCATACATCCAATGGATTTAGTGTAAAGACGACACAAACAGTCAGAGATACAACATGACCTTGTGTAATGCAGAGATACCGGTATCAATAGATTGTAGATCCATCAATGTGTATATGTATACATAACAATAATATTAAGTTTGCTTCCAACTTACTGATAACAAAATCAATATTATACCAATGAAAACGATATTCAATGAACTAATTACAGTGTTGAATTGACAACATTTTAGAATAAGTTTATCTAAAGGATTGATAAGTTTACCAGGATCGTTTCTTAATCCCGGGCACGGTAAACAACGTCTTTGTAAAAATGAAAATGTGCTATACCGCTTGTAATAAGTTATCTACAGGTTCAACCAAATTTCAAAGAAAATTTTATATCGATTAAGAAATTAAGTGAAGGTTTTGAGAAATTTGTTGTATCGAAATCCTTGGCTTAATAATTTTATAGAAATACATAGATTACATTCGTTAAATAAAAAAATAAATCACAAAGTACACGGGCATAGCGAATGAGTTAAGGAACATACAAAATGTAAGATAATGTCAAAGGAACATCACCATCCAAAAAAGGAAATAAACTATAAATATTGAAAAATCGTCCTTTTGTCGTTGATTTTAGTATGGAGTAGGATAATTGTAAGTGTCGTTCAATTGATCAATTAAATGAAATTTAGACGAAGCGTTACTGAATTTGGTCATAAACTGTGATTCATAATAGTACAAAAAACAAGTCTGCTATTAAAGGGGCGCAATTGGTGCCCATTGGCATGCCTAGAACCTGTCGATTAACTTTGTTGCCTAAATGTACATATATATTATCAATAATCTCATCACACCTCCATTAAGTGTATTTAGCATATTTATCTTTTTCATTAGAGAAGAAGGCTTTAAATGAGTTACATCAAATAAATTTGCAATCAGATTTAAAAAACGACCATTCAACTATAAATAGGAAATGTTTGATAAGATTATGTGGAAGTGTAGTTAATAAGTAGAACAGTCAAAACTGTCAACAGAATCAAAGATATCATCAAAAGCACGTTATTTATCTAGACACTCCAAAACTAGTTTATTCAACAATTTTCGTATATTTTATTACAATAGTTTATGATTAGTTCTCTGATAGCAGTTAATGAACTCGTTAAAATCTCTGAAATTAGTTGAAGAACACTTACTAGAGGCCGAGATGAAACGATATGTGACTGGTATTTTGTTTAGTTCAGATAACCAATACATAGTAGGGACCTTCAAATGTTAAGAAAAAGCCTTAAGCTGTGATGTGGTTATGATATGTTTGTTTACTATATGATCCCCTGTTGAGCGCACGGACTTTAATGTAGATGAATTCAAAATTTTGATTCTTAATAACGTCTATGTAGTATTTACGTCATAAAATCACCACATTGTTGGGTACTTTGTCGGCCGGTACAAATACAAACCACTTTTAAAGTTTTGAAGTTTATTCATTTTTCAAGAAAAAGGCGTATTATGGTCTCTTTAATTTATTTTTGAATTATTTTCAAAATGTGATATTCTATTACCTGCATCATTCATACATCTATCTTCAGGTTTGTCTGATACGGGGAACATGTTATGATGGAAAACAGCTGTAACTATACTCGAATATTTATAAAAAGGGTCGAAAAAAGAATCATGATAAACTCCTTGAAAATATCATGTAATTTACTAACTGGTATTTGACCCGGTTATCATAAGAATTGATGCCTACCATTTATTTAAATACACATAGGAGATTACCTAATGTATATAATATACGATGTTATACATACGTTTGATGTGTTAAAGCTTTTGATTTTGGCATTTGATTAGGGATTTTCCGTTTCTAATTTTACTTGCAATTAGGATACTGAAATAATTCAAATCAAACTTCGGTTGTCTTAAAAATAGTTTGTTGATGTACTTCAGTGAGTACGAAATTTTATATTAGAATAGGGAATTTGAATCATGTCTTTTTTGCCATTTACAAAAGGTTACCATTTCGTTACATACATTATTGAAGATCCGTATCGGATATCCATACATACAAATTTTTCTCCAAATGTCACGAAATTCATAACAAGATATTAAATAAATGACATTATGATTATTTTTCGCATGTAGCTGCTAATTTTATACCAAGACAGCTGTCAGTATACCACACGGTTAAGCATAGAACCCTATCAGAAAAAAAACAATAGAATAATATTTGGCAGGAAACCACAGACACCATACGTTTGGAGAAAACAACATTCAATTATACTCAGTCAGACAATAACTGATCATTGTCCACACTTGAGACTTTGAGATATCATGAAATAGTTATTATTTTTTCTAATTATTGTCTTCGTTTTCTTTCAGATAATAAGTTGAATATCGATGGGAGGAAATTAATTTACACTGTATTCGCTGTAATAGTTATACAAGTACATTTCATTAGAACAAATTGCATGTTTAATACGTTTCCTAAAAGAATTATCTAACTTCAAATTCATCACGTCAACACACCTACATGAAGTTATATAAACGTACAACTCTATATATACTAGATACTGTCATTGTCGGTGGTCAATTTCCGCAAAATGAGCGCTCATCAGAACTTTACAGAATTTGAAAACGCTACGTATTGTGCAGATAACTGTAACAAAGCAAATTATATACTGCTAATAATAGTTTTATATACATTTGGATCTTTAACAGTTCTTTTTAATATTCCATCATTATTTATATTGATAGTTACATTCTGGAGAAAACTGGAATTGAAAGGTATTCATATGATGAGTTTGAGTTTTACTGACGCCTTACTAGGAGTTATGTGGATGCTGTCTGTGAATACACTTGGAGGAACAAAGCTATCTTTCATTAATTGTATTTTCAGAAATTGGTTGTATTGTGTTACGTTTCTCGCAACCAGGTTTCAGGTGTTAGGAATTTGCATTGAGCGAATTATATTTATTTGTTTAAATAAAAAAATTGTGAGTCAACAGAAGAAAAAAATGTCAATCGGCATAATTATAATGTCATGGGGACTAGCTATACTTATAGTTACCATTATGGCGGCTGTCATAGTCAGGAGTTACGATGAAGACCAAACGTGTTCATTTGATGGTCTTTTTCAAGAACATAAGAATGCAACATTTGGAACAATGGGAGTCATTACTGCCCTTACGGTTGTTGCCGTAGTATTTACCATGACAATTGTATTGGTTTTTCTTATTCAACATCAAAAGAAAATGAACAAATTAAATGTTCGTAAAATAAAAAAATCTGACATTAACCTGTGCATAACAATTGGTATAATAGCTATTTTTTTCTTTGTTGTAAATAGTCCTTTAACAGTGGTGTATCTACTGGAAGGGTTCTATCCGGGTATGCCATCATCAAGAATTATACGGAATGCGTCCTTTTTGTTTGCAGGGATAAATTCAATGGTTGATCCATTCATATACCTTTTCAGGATTAAATACTATAGAAATTTACTCCGAAAAAGTATAAACCAAATTCGCTCCTGCTCTTCTGTTCGTCCCCAAAGTTTGTGATTGAGAGTTTAAAGAATCGCTTAAACCCAACATTTTTGTTATTTAAAACGAACTGTAGAACAATTATGATGTTGTCACATATGTTTAAAAGGAAATTAACACTTCTCAGTGTATATATCAGAAGTAAATACACAGCTAAGAACATCAATTACAGCGCTTTTTACTGGAATAAGTTAGAATACTAGTATTTTACATAATTATCAACAAATGCATTTGGTTATAGAAAATTTATGATATTAATGATGTATGATTGAAATAAAAATATTATAATATCATTATTTTTTTTGCTATTCATATTATAAGAACAGAACAAATATGGCTTTTGAAATATCAACGATTTTTTTCATTTTGGTTCTTATGAAATTGTCAGGATACAAGCATTATACTATAATTGTCAGAAAATTAGAGTTTTACACAATCAAGTAACAATTTTACTGGAATTGCCGATAGGCATGTAATTTTGAATTTATTTTCTTTTTAAAAAGGCTTCTGTTATGGCATTTTTGAGACAATGGCGTCATCCAAAGAAGTGCAAATATAACATGGAGTCATTTATTAAAACAAACAAAAAAGGGAATGGCGTCTTGGATAATGGCATTGTGTCTATCCATCATAAACTTGCTGGGGGAAAACACTCTATAATAAAATCAGCGCAAAAAAGAAAATGATTTTACAATGCTAGGTGACGCATTCAAACCTAAAGACTTTTATTCTTCCGATGCGCCTGGTTCTTGCACTTTTAGTTAGAGTTCATATTTCTACCAGGTTTGCTTGACCATGTAGTGTACGTTTGGAATGAGATTTTAACATTGGTTAACTACTGTTGTCTTAGTTTGATTTTGCATCAAGTTTGCTTGGTTGTCTTTTCTAAAAACAGTAGGTGCTTTGAGGGATTTGAATTCCTAAGCATTAATTTTATTTTGCTAAATTTATAAAGGTTTTTATGAACTATGTGTATACCAAACAATATATGATAAAGACAACTGATGGTGTGTAGCGTGCTACATTATCAATATAGAATACATTATTACATTTTCGTTATTTCTTAAAAAAAATTTCTAAAGCAGCAATGTACAAATCAGAAATGAAAAATTACTTTTTTATATGGAATATGATAACATAATTCTTTAAATGCCATAGAGTGTGGTATACCCTCTGGTACCTTTCGCCCCTTTTTTTCAAATGTCAACTATGTTTGAAGCTATTAGAAAAAAGGTTTTCCACAGAGACCCAGAAAAAGTCTGATCAGAGAAAACACAACTTCACAGAGACCCAGAGAAAAAGTCTGATCCGAAAAGCCACAACTGTTAAACAGTGGCTATATTAAAAATTATGAGATAGAAAGTTTGCCAAAGAGACCAGGAGAAACAGTCTGATCAGAGTAGTCACAACTGTTGAAGAGTGGCTATATTAAAAACTATGAGATAGAATGTTTGCCAAAGACACCCAGAGAAAAAGTCTGATCAGAGAAGCCACAACTGTTTATCAGTGGCTATATTAAAAACTATGAGAGAATTTTTGCCAAAGAGACCCAATTGTTACTAAACGTTGTTGTTTTATTCAAGAACTCAATAACTGATTTACCTTTAAAGGCATGTGGGCTCTAGATCAAAAGACATTTGAATATAGTTATCGAGGTCTAAATTTAAGGTTAGTTTAGAAGACAATAACAATCAAAACCAAGGAGTAAACAAAGATTCATAAAACCAAAGGTCATTTACATCAACAGTTGTAAATAATAATTAAGAAACAACACGAACTCCACTAAAAACCGGGAGTAAAATCAGGTGCTCCTGGAGGGTAAGCATTTCCTGCACCGTTTACGGCACCCGTCGTGTTATTTCTTTGTTCAGTCCGGTAATGATGGAGAGTTATTATGACTGAGGATGAACAAAGAAAAAAGATACTGAAAAGAATTAAACTATGAAAGAGTTACAGTTGGGTGCAGACCAAGCATTACATAAAGTAAACGCAAGTTAACGCCGCGTGCACATATTTCGTTGGTTAACTTCAATTCTCGCGTTTACTAGTAAACGCACGTTTACTATAATTACGTTAACGTGGTCGAAATGGAAATTTCTAATGTCTACCCTAGTAAAAGGGCGTTTACTATGTGTCCGTTTAGTCAGTAGTAAACGGGCGTTTACTTCAGAATTCTTCAAATTTATGTTTACGTGCACTTTAAAGTAAACGGGCGTTTACTACAGATTTTACAAGTGTATTTTTACGTGCACTTGAAAGTAAACGCACGTTTACTTTTCGCGTTAACTGATTGGGTAAATTTTGAAATAAACTTCAAGTTCATTTGCACATTTATTTTATAAAAACGACCTTTAGTCTTAATATTATATGTATATGTGTTTCAAACTCTTTTAATTCGAAATATTAAATTACACAAAATCACTTTCATTTAGTCCATTAACTTTACTGATTGGCAGATTTTCTATATTTTCTTTTCAAAAGTTACATGTGCAAAGATCGATACGGAAAGAAAGGTTATCCGAGACATCGGGAGAATAGTTTTATATGATGGGATATAAACATCATGGTTTACGTTGTTTCGTTCCCCATTTATAATTGTCTCTTCGAATTCCTAACTATAACTCGGTGCATTTAATACATTATTTTTAATCGAAATTCATCTTGTTTGCCTTGGATTAACATGATGGGATTCTGTTTTGACAAATGATAAAAAAACGTAAATTGTACAGTGTATTGAAAGGGATATCAATAAAGTGTGATATAAGTATGTACATTTGTACCATCTCGTCAATTTAAATGTTCAAATTATTGCTATCTTTACATGGATATATAACTAATTTCCTATGCAGCTATATATAATGCTAATATGGTCTATTTTGGATATAATTCGAGTCAGTCTGAGGTTAGAAAACTACTGAAATTTGTTTTAATATTCAATATTTCGAATAAAAAAGGACATGCTGACATTCTAGATCATTTGTAAATTGATGCAAACAAAATATTTTAGTCATAATATTCAAATATTGATACCTTTTTCATTATACAATCAATCCTTACATGAAAATATAACTCATTTACTATGCGGCTATATAGATTTACATAATAGAATGCTTATATGATCAGTTTTGGTTGTTGCGGACAAATAATTTTATTATATGGGTCAGTCTGAGGTATGAAAACTACTGAATTTTGTTTACGATTCAATAATTTGAATAAAAAAAAGACATGCTGGCACTCTAAATTGATGCGAACAAATATTTGTAGTCATAATATTCAAATATTGCTACCTATTTTATTATACAATCAATCCTTCCATGAAAATATAACTCATTTACTATGCGGCTATATAGATTTACATAATAAAATGCTTATATGGTCAGTTTTGGTTGTTTTGGACAAATAATTTTATTATATGAGTCAGTCTGAGATATTTTAATTATTGAATTTTGTTTACGATTCAATATTTTGAATACAAAAAGGACATGATGGCACTCTAAATTGATGCAAACAAAATTTTTTAGTTATAAAATTCAAGTATTGCTACCTATTTTATTATACAATCAATCCTTACATGAAAATATAACTCATTTACTATGCGGCTATATAGATTTACATAATAAAATGCTTATATGGTCAGTTTTGGTTGTTGCGGACAAATAATTTTATTATATGGGTCAGTCTGAGGTATGAAAACTACTGAATTTTGTTTACGATTCAATATTTTGAATAAAAAAAGGACATCCTGGCACTCTAAATTGATGTGAACAAATTTTTTTTAGTCATAATATTCAAATATTGCTTCCTATTTTATTATACAATCAATCCTTACATGAAAATATAACTCATTTACTATGCGGCTATATAGATTTACATAATAAAATGCTTATATGGTCAGTTTTGGTTGTTTTGGACAAATAATTTTATTATATGAGTCAGTCTGAGGTATGAAAACTACTGAATTTTGTTTACGATTCAATATTTTGAATAAGAAAAGGACATGCTTGCACTCTAAATTGATGTGAGCAAAATTTAATAGTCATAATATTCAAACATTGCTACCTTTTTCATTATACATGTACAATCAATCCTTACATGAAAATATAACTTATTTACTATGCTGCTATATAGATTTACATAATAGAATGCTTATATGATCAGTTTTGGTTGTTGCGGACAAATAATTTTATTATATGGGTCAGTCTGAGGTATGGAAACTACTGAATTTTGATTACGATTCAATATTTTGAATAAAAAAAGGACATGCTTGCACTCTAAATTGATGTGAGCAAAATTTAATAGTCATAATATTCAAACATTGCTACCTTTTTCATTATACATGTACAATCAATCCTTACATGAAAATATAACTCATTTACTATGGTGCTATATAGATTTACATAATAGAATGCTTATATGGTCAGTTTTGGTTGTTGCGGACAAATAATTTTATTATATGGGTCAGTCTGAGGTATGAAAACTACTGAATTTTGTTTACGATTCAATATTTTGAATAAAAAAAGGTCATCCTGGCACTCTAAATTGATGCGAACAAAATTTTTTTAGTCATAATATTCAAATATTGCTACCTATTTCATTATACAATCAAACCTTACATGAAAATATAACTCATTTACTATGCGGCTTTATAGATTTACATAATAAAATGTTTATATGGTCAGTTTTGGTTGTTGCGGACACATAATTTTATAAAATGAGTCAGTCTGAGATATTTTAATTATTGAAATTTGTTTACGATTCAATATATTGATTAAAAAAAAGACATGCTGGCACTCTAAATTGATGCGAGTAAAATTTTTTAGTCATAATATTCAAATACTGCTATCTTTTTCATTTAACAATCAATCCTTACATGAAAATATAACTCATTTACTATGCGGCTATATAGATTTACATAATGAAATGCTTTTATGGTCAGTTTTGGTTGTTGCGGACAAATAATTTTATTAAATGAGTCAGTCTAAGGTAAGAAAACTATTGAATTTTGTTTGCGATTCAATATTTTGAATAAAAAAGGACATGCTGGCACTCTAAATTGATGCAAACAACATTTTTAAGTCATAATATTCAAATATTGCTTCCTTTTTTATTATATAATCAATCTTTATATCAAAATATAACTCATTTACTATGCGGGCTATATAGATTTACATAATAAATTGCTTATATGGTCAGTTTTGGTTGTTGCAAACAAATAATTATATATTACGAGTTAGTCTGATGTATGAAAACTACTGAATTGTGTTTACTGTTCAATATTTCAAATAAAAAGAGGTCATGGCCGTCAGGCTGGTGCAAACATTGCTGTCAATTGAATTTGTATTATATGGTCAATTATGGTATAAAAATATAACTGAATAACTACTATATAGCTAACTTGTTAATGGGTTAATATTGTCGGAATAATTTTGTTTGAGTCAGTCTGTCTAAAATGAGAAAACTGTTTGATTTTGGTGAGGATTAAATTTATTTGAATAAACATACTTAAACTATTATTTGCGAAGAATAAGAACTATAATTATTGTTCAATTAAATACAAATGTGTGATAACATTTTTAAATAACTGTAATCGTCAATTTGTCAAGCGGAAATGACCAGTTGGTCAATTAATTTTGATGTTCCTTTAATATCATTTCATATTTTAGGTCAGTGTATCCAGGTTACGATGACAATCTGCGTTAACGGGCGTTTACTACAAACAGTAAACGCGCGTTTACTTATTACGAAAACAGAAGACGAGCATTTTCCCACGTTAACGCGGAGGTAAACGGGAAAGTAAACGCCCGTTTACTCTTTACAAAATTAGAAGACGCACCGTTTTTGCGTTAACGCGGAGGTAAACGCGAAAGTAAACGCCCGTTTACTTTTAATGTCTACTGCAATTTCGGAGTTAACGCACAGTTAACGCGGCGTTTACATGAAGAGCACGCGAGTAAACGCCGTGTTAACTGTTTCGGCCCGTCTACATGTAATGCTTGGTCTGCACCCAACTGTATTATAATGGGAAAATGTCAATAAGATATTGTATTATTATATGTTTCTTACAAATTGTCCTAGAAAAATAAACTCAGTCTCAGTTTTGTGTAAAAGTGTAATTACTTTACATTCGTGCAATATAAAAAATTGCTACCATTTAATTATTCTTTTTGTATTATCTTTAAAGCAAATTGCCATTCTATTCTTACTGAATGCATTTTGTTTGTCCGGGAAAACATTCATTTTGTAGTGCATTTTTGTTTTTTGGACGGGTATGTGAGGGAATATGTCACAACGAACACACACAGTTAATAATAATTGATGGTACTTGAACGCTTTAAATCAAAGGGATGAAATTATTGGCCTTATTATTCTGCCTTTTCGTCGACAACGCGGTTTCAACCATGTTTTCCAACAGGATAACGCTAGATTTCATGTAAGAAGGATTTGTATGGATCATCTTGAAAAAAAACATATTCGAGTTCTCCCGTGGCCAGCTTTATCATCGGATGTTCCCATATAGAACATTTATGGGATCAACTTGGTAGACGTGTTTAAGATAGGCAAAATCCACTGGAAAAAAACCGCTACTAGATTTGCGATTAGCTCTCATAAAGTTGGGAAACAATACACACTAAGCAAACATTAGACTTTGATTGTATGTATGTGTCGTAGATGTGAAGCTGTAGTTGCTTCGAGAGTGGGTCATACTCGCTATTACATTTCGCAAACTGAAAATGAGGATGACTTTGGTCCGTCCATCTTCGGTCCAGGAACTGTCTAGAACGTTTTTTTTTTGTTACTGTGTCACGTAGGACGTAAAAAAAAATATTTCATTTTTTTCGTAATATTTTTCTACTGCATGGTAAAATATTATTTTTGATCTAAGTGTTGTATTGTTTTTGTGTTGATAGTATATAAAAAAATAAAACACGTCCTTCAGACAAAGCTATTTTGAAAAATTGAAAAACAAGAATACAAAAATTGTCATTCAACAATAACACATTGACGGATTGTTTAATTACACAGCCACGTCATGTGTAAAAAAAACCCACAAAAAGTCATGTATACACAGCATATTTGCAACAATAAAAGCCAATTATACATAGATTGTCATACACCAATAAGACATTGACGGGATGTATAAGTACAGAGTCAGGTCATATATATAAAAAAAAAAAAACACGAACAGTTGCCAAAGTACTTTTTATATCTTTAAAGCAAGTTGCCCAAGTACTGATCCTATTCTGACTGAATGCATTTCTTTCGTTAGAGAAACCCATTATTCTGTATTGCATTTTTCGGACGTTAAATACATATTTAGAAAATTCCCATCTAAGCTTTCTTACTACGATTTGTACAGTAGGGTATATTACTTATGGGCAAAAAAAATAGGCAAAGCCTTCGAGCTGATTTTTATGGACAATTTCAAGTTTAGAGAGAATGAATTCAGTCTTTACTATTTTCGAATCAGACATATTAATTTATACCTGTTTCAACCGCACTTAATCACAACTTCATTTCAAAATTCTTAAGCAATAAGTGTAATTTCATACCCTCACTAGCTATTTGGGGCAGAAAAATACAGACATAAATGGGAAAGATGTTGGAAAAATAAATTGCAATTAAAATACTGTTAGACTAAGAACGTTAATTTAGACAACAATTATCAAAGGGCGATAACTGTGTAATCTGGCCATACTCAAGATCGGTTTTCTTTACCTATAGAATTATTGCAAAAAAAGTAAAATCATAAAAGTAATGAACTCCGCGGTTAATTTAAAACGGAAAGTCCCTGGCAAAATCAAACGCTCAAACACGTCAAACGAATGGGTAACAGCTGTCAGATTTTTTACTTGGTACAGGCATTTTGTTATGTAGAAAATAGTGGATTGAACTAAATTTTATAGCTAGCTAAACATCTAACTTTTATGACAGTCGCATCATATTCAATAACTAAATTAATAAAAAAAAATATCAAGGATACCCCACTATATTTATGTACGTCAAATGGGTGTTCCATCCACTACAATAGTCATTTGTTAACTCTATTCACAATATTCATTGTGTCCTTGCAATGCAGCTTCAAAAAATATTGAAACATGAGACATTACACGAGAACTTAAACATAAATATGCTTTGTATTTTGGCCCTTTAATTTAATAAAAAAAAATATTATCCTTATGGAGACAAAAAGACTGCATATATTAAAAAACGCTGATCTCGTGAGTGTTCGGGTACTCTCTTTAAATGCGGTCGGTCTGGGACGCATTGTTTTTTTGAACAATGTTGTGAATAGGAAATAGAGTGCATGCAAATAAAATATACATATTGAAATACGTTTTTTTAAATGCTCTCTATATTTTAATTTATAAATCAAATGCACTTTTACAATTCATTTGAATGAGCATAACTATTACGTCAGGATAACTGTTATTGTGAAATCATGAACCTTCACAGCATATATTAATTAGGAATACAGTAGTAATTGATATTCAACTTATGTCTTATTAGTCAGCTCTATTCTAACAACTTTGAAATATACAAAGCTGGATGACCGATGTGTTTTGATTAACCGAATTAATCAACCCGTCATGAAAATTACTGTTAGCACGTTGAGTGTGTCATTTTTCTTACAAATAAGTTATGTTCATTTGCAAGGTTCATAAAACTTTCTGTTTAAAGACCAGCTGTACTTTTCTATTATGTATATAAACCAGTCCTTTATGTATCTACATTGAAACCTGTATAAGGCTGACTATATCATTCTAAAGAAGAAAAAAAACCCATAACTTTATTGATTTCACGTGTCCATAGTGCTGAAAGTGACCTTTTTTGAAGAGGTAAATCTGAGACTAAGATTAAAGAAGTTTACTGTTGCTTAAACCTTGTTTTAATCACATACTATTGTTAAGAAAATATTAAACTTTTAATGAAAGCAGTTATTGTTTGTCAAACAGCTTTATTTAACCAATGAATATTTGCCAATAAAGTGTGTGTAAAGTTTTTAAACAAAATATTTGTATATCTTTGTCAAAGGGTCAATATTAATTTTGACAACATTTTATTAAATGATTAAACTAATCAATGTATTTGTCTTCACCATTTTAAGGTAAGAAACATGAGGGAATTGCATGAACTCCGAAAATATTATCCTCCATGCGAATCCACACTCATTTATCATTTAAATTTCAGTAAAATTGATATCAGACAACTTTAATGATATCTTGAAGATCTAATATCGAGATAACCTGAAGCTTGTAAATGCAGACATTGTCACATATAGACCGTACTGGTCAGTCAATTCATTGTGGGACGTTAAACTTATGAATTTTCTATTACAGTAGTTCATCCTCATGGCTGCGTGGGAGCAGTTTTTGTGTAAGGATCAAGTCCTTGTTAATAATTTCCCTTAAGTACACGATAGTAAGGTATACACTGAACTATGAATACGCCATTCGATTAAGCAGAGGGTATGTTTCTACTGTGAAATAAGATGTCAACAATTGGAAAGTTAAAATCATCATGTTTATCATAGTTTCTGGTCTAAAATTATTCATCTGTGTCGAGTTCAAGATATGAAAGAGGCGATATTCTTTCGATAGTATCCCTATTCAGAATATAATTATTAGATGATGTGATTGTGATTGACAAAAAAACTTTCCGCCATAGCACACAGATGAAGCAGATATCAACCACTTCCATGTAAATCCTTTGACAATGCTCAAAGATCATAACACCTAGCTTGCTAAAGCAGCCGCCGCGCCGAAATGGTAAATGCCAAATAAATAATTCGTCGGGTCATTTCTTAAATGACCTCATCATAGAAACCATACTCAAAAACACATCCTACCAGCCCCATTCAAGCCTTTAATTTGCAATCAACATTTGAATAACTATATTTAAACATTATATAAAATCGATATTGGGATTATCACAAAACTTTTAATTTTGTTTAACGTACGATTTGTTGTACCCTTGTAAAAACAATTTTGTTGGCGCATGTACTGTTAAATCGTCTAATTATGTTCTTCTTAAAATAACATATTTGTAAATGCAACAGATCAAAAGATTAATTATAAATGTTAATTTTACAACAGTCAATGCTCGTAAGCTTGTATATAATTTTCAAATACACAAGCGAGTTTGAAGTAAGTATCTCTATCAATAAGTTTCAAGGCAGAAATTCACATAGGGATCATGGTCTTCAACAATAAAGAATAAAAAAAAGTTTTTGTTTTATACATGTTACAACTTTAAGAAGACAAAGAAATTTGAAGAGAAACTGAAGTATATCAAATTGAAACAAAGGTTCAAGTAAAAAAGGTCAAATTCGACGTCATGTTCACTCTAAACCCGCCGTATCTTTTTTTTACATATCTGTCTGGTTACAACATTAGTATTTTGAAATACCGGATGCTGTAATTTTAGAACAGATCTAAGTTTATGCTAGAATACAAAACAATAAATAGCATTTCGGGAAGTCATGAGGGAAACGTCGGTCAATAAAAAGCGCGAGAGGAGTTTGTTAATCCAGAGAAGATACAATTTGCTGAATGGAGTATTAAAACCTACAACACAAAAGATACCGAATACACTGTAAATGCAAATTGGAATGTCCCTAAAATCAAAAGCTCACACACATCCAAATTATGAAGAACAATCTTATTCCTGACTTGGTAAAGGCATTCACTTGTGTATGAATAGAAGAAATTTATTACATACATTATTGTAAATAGACCAATTTCTTTGCAAGGACAGCTTAGAACAAAGCTAAAATTAAATTTATTTTAAAATGTACACACTTATGTATCTATCTGATAAGTTGAACCCTTTTTGACTGAATCTTATAATTGGTTACTATGTTATACTGTAATATTATTAATTCGTATATTTTAACAAATTTGATTCGTTTAGGGATGGTCACATGTTAAACTATATTTTTGAAGGTAGAGAAAAACGGCGGATAGCAAAAAGCATATTGCACAGAGCATATTGCACGGTTATTTTTAGAATATCTAAAACCCGATTTACTTTGTGACGTCATGTAATGAATTTCAGGATATCGTTTAACGTTTTGAAACAAATAATATCTGTGATCGATTATTTGACGAATACAATCTTCAATTACATAAGATGTCAAACAAACGAAAAAAAGTAAATTAAATAACAATTAATATGTTGTTTTTGTCAAGTAGCTAAGTCCAATATTTTGGGACAATTGATCACTTTATGGTAAAAGCATGAAACTTTGCACAGTGTTAGTTATGATGCTTATAAACATTTTTGGATATAGAGCCATCAAAAAAAAATCCTCAATGGCCGCCAATTTCAAAATGGCCGCCAACAGTAATGAAGCAGAGTCCAAAATTATAGTATAATTTATCATTTGAAAATTAAAGCATAAAACTTTGCATATTGCTAGTCATGATGATTAATTATCTTTTCTGAATGTGGAACAATAAAAAAAAAATCCATAATGGCCGCCAATTTTAAAAATGGCCGCTAACAGTCATGAGGCAGAGTCCAAAAATATGGTATAATTTATCATTTGAAAATAAAGCACAACACTTTGCATATTGTAGTAATGGTGCTTATTAATTTTTCATGTATATGGAACAATTGAAAATAATTTCATAATGGCCGACAAATTCAAAATGGCTGCCAACAGTCAAGAGGCAGAGTTCCCTAAAAAATGGTATAATTGATCATTTGAAAATAAAAGCACAAAACTTTGCTTATTGCTAGTTATGATGCTAATTAATCTTTTCTGAATATTGAACAATAAAAATAATTCCTTAATGGCCGACAATTTCAAAATGGCCGCCAAAAGTATTATTATCAGAAACATATATCGTGTATATCTAGAAAGCTATTAACAATCAACAAATATTTGTGCTTTGCAAAACTTTCAGGATTTCAGGTCATCAATCTTGAATTACGGTCATAGTTCTTACAACATACTACTGAAAAGATATACAGGGTATCAAGTGTAGAATATGACAAATCGACTAAATCAAATAATATTGATAGGGCAAATTGCATCCTATGTCAAGAAATTATAGATGAAAAACTTATAAAACTATTGTTTTTCTGTTTGTCTTTTTCATTTTTAGCCTTGGCGTTGTCAGTTTGTTTTAGATTTATGAGTTTGACTGTCCCTTTGGTATCTTTCGTCCCTCTTTTATATGCCTATTTGATTCTAAACGTCTCAATGTTGGTGCTGGTTATCAATCTTTAGCTGACAATATTAAGAAGTTTCATGAATAACGATTGATGCCTGAAGGCATTAATGTGTGCATTGAAAACTTAGATGAGGAATCGTGAATAGCACAGTCTTTCATTGACCAAAAGACATGTTGGCACAAATCTTGCAACTTAACATATGTTCTGACATGAGAGAATAGATAATAAAGCAACCACATCTAAAAGAAAAGAAGACAAAGCCTTTCAATTTAGTCCACCAGGAACCCGTCTGCGTGCTTTTTCTGTAATGAAAATAGTCAAGAAGCTCTTCATGAGTCCTCAACGTTTGAACAAGATACACCTGTGATATAATGTGCAGTAAAATTAAATGACACATTGTTACTTGCAAAGTTAAGTGGTGGTGATCTAATTCCACAGGAATCAAAGTACCACTTTAAATGTTTAGTTTCCTTATATAATCGTGCATCTCGAATTGAAATGAAGAATGATAATGTCAAATCTAAGAAGGATCAAAGTCTAATCCATGGTATTGCATTTTTAGAACTATTCTCTTATATAAATGAAACAAGGTCATGCAATGAGACCATAAGTGTTTACAAGTTGTCAAATCTATGTAAACTTTATACGGAAAGAATAACATGTCTAGGTGCAGATGTTTCATCTCGATTTAATAGTACACGACTGAACGCAGAATTGTATCTAATTTCCCTTACTTAGATGCTTACAAACAAGGCCTTGAAAACATTCTTGCTTTCAAAGATGACATTGGTCCTGCATTGAAGAGAGTCTGCTAAGAAGACTTTGATAACGAGTTTGTAAACATATCAAAAGCAGCTAGGTTTGTTCGTAAAGATATTTTTGCATCAAATTCAGAATTTAAAGGAACCTTCCCAAAGGATTTTCAGGAAGCTTCTGTACCCCAGTCATTGCTTTCTTTGGTCAGTATGATTCAGTCTGGACCCAACATTCAGGATCGTCCATATTCTCAGTCGACATTAACAATAGTACAACTTCTGATTTATAGTTGTACAGAGAACCTATCCAACCGTCACATGAAAGATCATGAACCTCCGATTTGTGCTTATTTGGGAATCATGATCCACTGTAAGACAAGAAAACATGATCTAGTAGATACTTTCTTTAAACTTGGACTGTCTGTCTACTACGACCGAGTGTTAGAAATTTAAACTTTCATGGCCAATGATGCTTGTGGTCGTTGTGTCCAAGAAGGTTTTGTTTGCCCTACCAATCTACTACAAAATGTATTTACTTCATATGCTGTAGACAACATTTATCACAATCCAAGCAGTATCTTGTTAAAAGATTCATACCATGGTACATGTATATCTTTATTCCAATATATTTCAGAGGGTGCTCAAGGCGTTGTTCAAACATTTGACCAATCTGAACCTATGTTGAAATGCCAGTCAAAGAGAGTGTCTCTTTTACCAGAGAGTTATTCAAATCTTCCACCAGCTGTACTAAGATTAATGAACCAGATATCCCATTAGTTGAAGGAGAACTTTCCATTGATATGTCCTTATTCCCAGCTGAATTAAAAGGGGAATTCAAATGACTGAACAGAGGTGGAAAGGATTTGGCACTGAAAAGAACTTTTGATATACTAGTATTTCAATTAATGGATTGTGCCTTGCTCTAGGACCATTGAAATTGAGATTCTTTCCACTGTTCCATTCATTTACCGATTGTGACACAGTCTCAGCTTTTTCTGGGAAAGGTTAGAAATCAGCTTGGGATACATGGTTCGTATATGAGGACTTACAAGTCAGAAGCATTTCTGCAGGTTATTGAGAATTCAAATGAAGTGGAAATTTTAAAAGTGTTTAAAAGTAATAAAACGATATGTTGTGCTTTTGTATGATCGGTCTAGTACAGCTAATATGGTGAATGAGTAGCGTACTAAATTATATTATTCACGCAGAAGACAAGAACAATTGACAATATTCCTCCAACACGAGATGCACTTCTTCATTGAACATACGAAACGTGCAGCTTACCAAGGTAGTGTTATTTGGGGCAATTGTTTAGTTGCAAATCTAAGTATGTCATCACCAGATTTATTTGGTTGGCAAAAACTTGATGGTACCATTCTGGTCTGTGCTTGCTGAAGTTTCAATTTCATGCATGTAAACTCTTGAAAGCAGCATTTAAATGCACAGCATTATGCAACTTCTTACCGGACTGTGAAAGAGATATTGATTGAGACTATGCTTTCTTTTGATTCTCCTGCATTTGTATCATATTTTAATTATGATTTTAATCTGTTGTTATGTTAAATCGTTACCTGTTAGTTTTTCTTTATTTCTTATCTCATTTCTAAAAAAGAAATACTCTTTGCACAGATTCAATACCGCATATGTTGAATATTGTTTTCATTTCAGGAAAGTTGTGAAATTTTCTAAGGTCATTCATTACCTGTAACTGTGAAAAATAAGAACTCGCCAAAGACGCCATTTTGAGTTGTATCGGCCATTTTTATGTCATAGTTAATGTTACCTGTTACAGTAAATAATAATATGTTTGTTTATACGTGCTTGTAATGAAATAATTGATCCATTATTTTTTTATTATTTTTATACCATATTTAAAACAGACGTCAAATTTTGACATGTTAAACGGCGCCATTTTGAATATTGCCGCCATTTTGAAAATATTATCTATGCACCCGGGTATTAATAATACATTGAAGGCCTTTGTCGATATCAATTTGATCAGTTTCACGGATTTGGCAACTTTCTATCACACAATGATGGTGTATACATACGAATACTGTCAAACTTAGACTTTTTGACCCGCCATTTTAAATTTTGATGATTTCTGTATTATAAGGTTTAAAAAAATAATAATTGACATATCTTAAGTGTATTTCCTTAAGTTTGTGACAACTTCTGAACTCATTAAAAATGGAATACTTCATCAAGTGAATTATGTTATACTTATGTCGGCATCTTGAATTTGGCGGCCGTATTGGATTTTTTTTTCGTGGCTCCATATCTGAATTTTTTCTAAACCCCTTAATCTTTCACTATGCCAAGTTTCATGCTTTTACCATAAAGTGATCAATTATTCTGATATCCGCTGGACTAATATGATATCTATAAAATTCAAACAAAATCAAATGACGATTTTGATACAAATATGCATAATGGTCTGAAATTAATAATATAACAAATATACCCTTTGTATGAGGTCAATACAGGATATATCGACCCAAAGAAGTATATCGACCTCGGACTTCGTCCTCAGTCAATATACTTCTTTCAGGTCAATATATCCTTGTATCGACCTCATACAAAGGCTATATTTGTATAAGATCAGTATCCCACGTCAGGTCGAGAGTTGACCATTCACAAACATATCTAACCCTGCCTAATTCTTTATGTACCCGTCCCCTGACAGGAGCATGTAGTTCAGCAGGTGTTGTTGATTCATGTTTGTCATATTTGTTTTCGTAATGAATTAGGCCGTTAGCTTTAATCAATTATTTCATATTTTTCATGTCGGGGTCTTTTATACATGTTACATGTACACTGTATATCCGACCACACGATATGGATTTTTCTCATTGTCAATGCAGCACGGTTGCTCATATTTTTTAACATCCAATTTATTTGAATTTTGGTGGATAGTTGTCTCATTGTCATTTTAACCACATCTCCTTATTTTTATAATATCAATAACAGTGCATTTCAGAAATACACGCTTTACAGAGAAAAATGATGAATAATTAAGGTCTAAAATCGCATTTTCATGATTTCCAGGAATAAAAAGGAAAATGGATTTTTCGATTATTCTTTCTGTTCTCAGTTCTAAGTAATTTGAAAAGTACATTCCCAAAAAACTCACTTCCGAGGAAATTCAAAACGGAAAGATAATTATCAAAGGTACCGGGACGCGCGTTTCGTCTACATAAGACTCATCAGTGACGCTCATTTCAAAATATATATTTATAAAGCCAAACAAGTAAAAAGTTGAAGAGCATTATTGATCCAAAATTCCAAAAAATGTGCCAAATACGGCTAAGGTAATCGATGCCTAGGATCAGAAAATCCTTTTTACACATCAAACGCATGGTGTGTTGTAGAAGTGCACATGGCGTTTGTGGAATATTGTCAACCTTTCTTGTCTTCTGTGTGAATAAAAGATTTCTGAAATAATTCACTTTATTGAAAACACAGACCGATATACAGAAACACAATGTACTCACGATCTTGTTCTATAGCTCGTATTACTTTTGATATTTCCACTTCATTTAGATTTTAGATAATCACTATTGCTTCAGACAATTTTGCATAGTGTACCTCCTTGCTTCTACCTTTGATTTTATGGAAGACCGAAGTTGGTCGGTCGACAAGGCGTTAACCTCAATTATAGACCATAAACATATCAATACTTCTTTCCCAAGTTGCAGAGCAACATGCTCGAATTGTAAACAAGGAGATTCCTTTAAACTTTCCAATTCTAAGATTACCACATCATCATTCAAATAATCTGTATACTGGCGATACACGTTGAAACATTAAATGCTAAACTGTGTACTCTGCGTGTTTTGTATATCGGGTGGTATGCTTCGGCATTTACTAAAACACGAGTATACCAACTACCATTATTTCGTTATTTTTCTGTACATAAATTAGGCCGTTTGTTTTCTCGTATGAATTGTTTTACATAGTCATTTCAGGGTATTTTATAGTTGACTAGCGGTATTGGCTTTGTTCATTGTTGAAGGCCGTATGATGACCTATATTTGTTAATTTCTGTGTCATTTTGGTCTCTTGTGGAGAGCTGTCTCATTGGCAATTATACCACATCTTCTTTTTTCATATTAAACTAAGAACACTATGAGAAAAATATAAGAATATATTTGGTTGGGCAACCACATACATAAGTTTGTTGGTAAAACACATTCAATTATACTCACACTTAGTCCTTCCAAATCATTACTGATCTGTGTCCACACTTGTGATATTATCAAATAATTATTTTGTTTCTAATATTGACTTTGGTCTTCTTTTAGATCATTCGTTTATTAATAAGAGGAAATTAATGTACACTATTCGCTGTAACTCTTTTTACAGGTAAATTTCATTAGTACTTATTGCGTATTTGATACGTGCACCCAAAAAATATCTAACTATAAATGAATCAACTGTTGGAGAAACGTAATCATAGTACTTTTATCAAAATATTATTCTTAATATATCAAATACGATCATCATTTGGTGATCAATTCAGCGAAATGAGCGTACAACAAAACTTCACAGAATTTGATAATGATACGTATTGCGCAAATAATTGTAACAACACAAATTCTATGTTGTTCGTTGTAGTTTTATATGTCTTTGGATCTTTAACAGTTGCATGTAATGTTCCATCATTACTTATAGTGATGGTTGCATTCTTAAGGAGACTTGAAATGAAGGGAATTCATATGATGAGTTTGAGTTTAACTGATGCCTTACTTGGAGTTTCTTGGATGATGTTAACGAGTACACTTGGAGGAAGAAAGCTATCTTTTGTTGACTGTGCTTCCATAAGTTATATGCTTTGTGTTACGTTTTTCGCATCTATGTTTCAGGTCTTAGGAATTTGCATTGAGCGAATTATGGTAATTTGTTTCAACTCAAAACTTGTGAGTCAACATAAAAGAAAAGTTTCACTCTGCATAACTATAATATCGTGGGGACTAGCTATAGTATCAAGTGCAACGGTGTCAGCTGTTTACGCCGGCAGTTATCATGACGCCCGAACGTGTTCTCTTGACAGTCTTTTTCAAGACCAAATAAAAACAGCAATTGGAACATTCGGAGTACTTTTTGCCATTACTCAAGTTGCAGTTGTGTTAACCATGACACTTTTGTTAGTATTTCTTATTCAACACCAAAAGAAAATGGACAAATTAAATGTTCGAAAAATCAAGAAATCCGATATTAAACTGTGCATAACAATTGGTATAATAGCTTTATTTTTCTTTGCTGTAAATTGTCCTTTAACAGTAGTGTATTTACTTGAAGGGTTCTATACTGGTATGCCATCATCAAGACTTATACGGAATACGTCCTTTTTGTTTGCAGGTATAAATTCGATGATTAATCCATTTATATATCTTTTCAGGATTAAATACTTTCGAGATTTACTCCGTAAAAGTATAAACCAAATTCGGTCCTCTGTTTATCCCGAAAATATGTGATTGAGAGCTTCAAAATAGCCTCAACAGCACAGTTTTATTATTTGAAACGAAATGATACTTTTAACCATTGGCCGTACGTTTTTATTCTTTTCATTGGCAATACTGTATTCTGCCTTCTATCATGTCTATATATGTCAATTGATTATATTTTACTGTGATTTGTTGACTGATTGTCGTACACTGTATACTCACAATTATTTGTTTTTTATGGAGAAAGGTAAACGACAACGTACGTCGAGAATATAAATGTTATTATCAAATATAATAATATGCATGAACATGCAATAGTTATACGATGTCAATGATTATCTAATTGTTTGTCCCTTTATTTTGTCATAAATGTAAGAAATGTAATAGTTTTGTAAGATTCTTCACCAAGAGACAAAACGATATCGGAATGAAAGATCAATTTTGAAATAAATGCTTATATGAAATTTATAGACAATGCGATGAGAAGAAACGTAAATTGACGATCCATCTTTTTTCGTGAGTCAATACATCAAAATGGATGTCGGTTAAAGGGTTAAAATATTTGACACTTATTTGAAGACCTGACGTCATATTTGGACGTCGATTTCAGGAACAGCCGTCGATAAGAGGCCAGACAAAGAAAAGAGACAGCAACAGTGTCGCTTTTAAGTGGTATTGTTTAATCCTAGTATTTTGCATATCAACAACAGCATTTATTAGAGAACAACATGAACAATGATGATATGTATTATAGAAATGAAAATAGTATTATATCATAAAACGTTTATTATCAATTGCATAAGTACAGCACATAAATGGCAAACTTCTTTGGCCAATCCCAAACAGAGAAGCCGTACTAATGTTTCTGTTCTCCAACTTAAGAGGGTAGGCCATTGTAACATCAAAATTTTCCTCTGTTTATTTTTCTTATATTAACGTTATTGAAAAGGTAGGAGTCCATGCATCATCAGTCAAAGTCTTGGTACAATTCGCCGTTCCATTTTATGTTTAGGATATATTGAATATGACCAGTGTTGGGGTACCATAAATATGGTCGAAACATACTAGATATATATCATTTTGTGTTTTTGTACATGTTGTCATTAGAAATACCAATGAATGTTAAAATGCATAGTAGAAACATAAAGTCATTCAGGTCTAAATTGAAGATTATTTTAGAAAAAAATATACTTAATAGATTTATTATGACAGGAAAGTGTAAATAAGATATTGATTTAGTTCACGTTTCTGTCCAACTGTCTTAGAAATCAGAGTTACTCAGTCACAATTTTGTGTAAAAGTGAAACTACCTTACAATAATGTGAATGAAATAATATTTGTTGGATACTAATTTTCGTAGATTTCGTAGGTACAGGAGATCAACGAATTCAACTTTTCAACGAATTAAAATTGTCTACAGGAGTAGAAGTTGTCAAAGCCACAAATTTAAATATACACAAGTTTAAGTTTAACTCAAACCACGAAAATTGGTACCAATGAAAAAGAGATGAATTTACAGTAATAAATTGATACCATTTAATTATTCCGGCATATTCTCACAGTTCATTTCATATTTCTTTAAAGCAGGTTACCAAGGTACTGATTCTACTTTGACTGAATGTATTTCTAAGGTCCGAGAACATATTTATTCATAGTGCATTTATTTCGGACAAATAATACTTATTTAGAAAATTCGCACCTACGCCTTCTTATATCATTTGTATAGTATGCATTACTACTTGGGGGGGGGGGGGGGGGGGTGAATAGTATGTAAAGTCTCCAAGTTTAAAATATTGACAAATTTCATGTTAAAATGGAATTACTTTCATTCTAATTATCTAAGATTCAGTAATAGATAACGCATATTCTAAGTTTTGTCGTAGAACACATCGAGGCATGTCAGGATTGATCAATTGAAAGACCGACCTCTGGGAGGATTCTTTAGATGCAAACCTGAAACCCCGAGGTGTGTTCTATGACAAGAAAAACCTTAAAATATGCATTATCTGACTTTTATATCTGGCTTACTAAATTATAATCCTGGTACCTTATTACGTCATGTAAGACGTGTGTAGTAATAAATAAGGTATAAACTAGTTTTAATTTTACGTCATCATACAAATGATCTGTCAATTATTTCTAGGCAGGTAAATGTAGAATTTTGCAGTGTATCGTGTTTTGAGTGATAATGGACAGCTGTAAAGAATAGATTGCAAATTTGCCAAGTAGTTGGTTGATAGTTGTTTGATAAACTTCCAGTTGTAACATATACTGCATGAGTATTTGGGACTAGAACGTGAAGTGTTGTCTCATTTGCAATCATACCACATCGTCTTATATTTATGTAATTATTTAATCGATATTACTGACATTGTTTATCATCTTAATAACGTGTAATAGTATTCTTTTATTTGTCTTTATTAACATTGACTTTACTGTTTACTCTGCTTTAACTAGTTTCCATTTGACGTTGCTCTGTTCTTATACATCTAGTTATCATTCTATGTAATTTTTGTATTCTTGTCTTTCATTTTTGCTTATATGTTTAGACTTTTGTCTATATGCATTTGTTTGATTCTTCGTTACATATCACGTAGATCGTTACTTTCACGTCTCGTCATTGCGTTATGTTTCCATTATAATTTCTTTGTTCTCGTCTTTCATTTTTTGATATTATGCTTTGTATATGTGCCTTTAAGTGTTTCTTTCTTCATATGATGTGGCCCTATACTTATACATCCTATATTTGTCTTTATTTGCCCTGATTACTGTTTGTTAATATATTTGTTTTTTTTTCTACTGTAATACAGATAATAACCCAATGTTGACTGCTTAGTCCCTATTCTTGACATTTTTACCTGTTGTGTCTGTTTCTTAATCAATATATGGAATTTGACGCCACTGTCATACAAGTGAGATGTTTAGCTAGCTATATAACTAAGTTTAATCCACCATTTTCTACAAAAGAAAATGCCTTTACCAGGTCAGGCATATGACAGTTATTATTCATTCGTTTGGTGTGTTTGAGCTTATGATTTATCCATTTGATTAGGGATTTTTCTTTTTGAATTTTCCTAGGTGTTCAGTATTTTTGTAATTTTACCTTTTAGTTCAGCGTAATGATTATCCAGGATTCAGTACGGGAAGTAAGGGTTAATTGTGTGTTAGGTCCCCTGTTTCAAAACATATTCAAGACGTATTCAAGTTAACACGAAACCAAACAGGTAGTCATGCAATGTTGCTCGACCATACGAAGGTTTGAAAATTGATATTTGTTCTGCCTTGGGCGCAGAGAGTTAAACCATAGATGTAATACCTCTATAAACCATATATATGTAGATCATTTTATTCAATTAAACATTCAATGTTTCAGGAGCTGATAGATTATGAAGCCACAGACATTTGGTGAAAAGGTACAATATAAAAAAAATAAAAACTCATAACTAACATGTAAACTACCAACTGTAGTTATAAAATACCAAAATCTATGATTGAAAACACTCCTATCAATAAATGTTTGGATATGCTTTTTCGTGACTTATACCTCAAATAACTTAGAAATTGCTTTAACTAGAATATATAGGACATAATGGCATTATTACTTACATCGTAATTCACCAAAGAACAAAGATAATGATAATGTTCTTCGTAATTATGTTCAAAAATATATCAAGCCATGCTGCAGGAAGTATTAAAAACAATGTGTAAAACAAAATCAAAGTCGGATTGAGCCAATTTCCAAAAATGCAGGTTGCGTGTAAAGAGGGATACCTCTTATGATACTCTTGGAATTACAAAATTGCTATTGGAAAACACAAGTAAATGGAACAAAAATCATTCATGTTTCACAAATGCAAAATAAACTTTTTAGATTAGCACGGGGCCGTCGACAGCTGGCCATACATAAATCATCAGTGATGCGAATCAACAAGTAAGTATACAGCCCAGACAACTTTACTGGTAGATGGGAATAAATTTGAGCCATAGACACATATTATGTCTGTCAACAAATTAGCGATTTAGACCAAACAAGTAAAACGTATAGTTAAATTATCAATTATTTTTTCAATAAACATTATGATGTACCAATGCAATCACCACATCAGTATTCTTGTTTAGAATTATTGCCCCTTGTCCGACGAAAGAAATACCATTCTTGGATCAACATTGTTTGAACTAATAGACATTTAATACATAATATAAAAAGGTTTGATTCAGAGCTTATAGATAAAAGATAAAACGATTTTCACCAGAAACATCAAAGTGGTTGTTAGATGGGAACTAATGAAGGTGACAGAATAGGTAAATCCTGGATATCTTCACAGAAGTTAATGTTTTTATTTGGATTCTGATTGTACATGTTTTGTGTTTCAGGTCGATTGTAAATTGGTTTTCCATAAAATTTAATTGAAAATTGTCAAATTGATCAATGGCCTTTTTGAAACATGCTAAACTCTAAATGTTCATATGAACTCACTCGGAAGGCAATATTATTCTATAAGTAATTGTAAAAAATCAAATAAAATGTTCAAACACTTTCATAGTAAAACAAAAATAACAATGACCACAATGCGAAACTAAACTGCAAACTGTGTATTGCTATTTTAAGGTTAAACAATTTATTCTTTTTTCAAATTCCATTTGGAATAGATTTCTGTGTTCTGCTAGATAAAATAACAACTTGGTCTGCTGGTTTTGAAAATTGATTCATAAATAAATATTTTATAAAGGTTAGAAATTGTGACTGAAATGCAACAACTAAAAAAGAGAATTTGAGAAACATGCCATGGTGTAAATTTACCTTTTTAAGTCAAGTTTCTAAAACTACAATTTGTGTGTTCTCTTTTCTTGTTTCAAAACTTTAATTAATCTTAAAAGAAGACAAATTTTACAATATAAAGCTATTTTGAAGCTCTAAACTGTCAATTTTATTGTTTATCAACATATCAAAGCATTTAATATAATTTTGCAAATACTGAATTAATTTATAACAGCGGGAAACAAAGACAATAACAATCAAAACCAAGGAGTAAACAAAGCTTCACACAACCAAAGTACATTTACATCAACAGTTATAAATATTAATTAAGAAACAACATGAACTCCACTAAAAGAAAAACCCAGGTGAAATCAGGTGTTCCGGAAGGGTAAGCATTTCCCTTATACGGCACCCGTCGTATTATGTCTTTGTTCAGTTTGGTAAATGATTGAATATTTAGACGTAATTCATGCTAATTTGTAACTTTATACTTGCAAGTTAGAATAAAAAATTTATATATTCGTATAAAAACATATAAAGCGTTCTTTATTGAGATTACTATATAATGCGCATTCGTTCTATTCCAAGGGCCAATAAAGTATCAATCTATGACCGAAACATTTCCTTTTATTCAAAATGTCTATATTGGTTGCTAAGAACAATAAAAAACAAAACCATCATATATTGTCATACTAAAAGATCTTTCTCCCTCAGAATTGTATCGTCGCTGGGCTTCTAAAATGTCGTTTATGACTTTTTTGGCTACAAAAATGTTCAAGTTCACATACGACATTTTGGAAGCATGCATTTTGTCAAAATTTTCAAAGCCTGTTTGTGAGATATTTTTTTCTTGATTTGTTTTTTATTTACAACATTTTGAAAACCCAACGACGGTATCTATTATCGATAGATTTGTGGTATGATTTGTCTAAATATAAGTAATTCTGTGCTTAGTCAAATGCCATAAGGAAGCAATACACAGTTAGGAAAAAACTTAAAATTGACACTCTTAAACTTCTTCTTTCCTTTCCTTTATAACAAATAAGGCTTAATATTTGTGGTGTTTATGTGAATTTTAAAGGAAAGATAATCTTACATAGTCACAAATTTGATTTTAAATAGTAATGATGGTGAAATATAATATTTGTTTGTGTAACCATGGCAACAAACTGCAGTTATTTGATACAATATATTGCTAAAAGCGGGTGAAAATGTCTCAAGAGTCTCCAAAATATTTTTCAAGTAGAGAGATACTTAAGCCATAGACATTTATCTATCAAGAGGTAAAAACATCATATAAAATAGAGAATGGAAATTAGGAATGTATCAATTTTTTTGATGATTTTACCATATTATTTATAATTGCTTGGTCAAAGGGAGATAACTTTTTTGTATTTTCACATTAAAAAGCTGAATAATAATTTGAGTGTGGCTCATTTCAGTGTCTAGTATTTGCTGTCAATTTTTTTGATGATTTTACCATTTTATTTATAATCGCTTGGTCAAAGGGAGATAACTTTTTGTATTTTCACATTAAAATGCTGAATAATAATTTGAGTGTGGCTCATTTCAGTGTCTAGTATTTGCTGTCAATTTTTTGATGATTTTACCATATTATTTATAATCTCTTGGTCAAAGGGAGATAACTTTTTGTATTTTCACATTAAAATGCTGAATAATAATTTGAGTGTGGCTCATTTCAGTGTCTAGTATTTGCTGTCAATTTTTTTGATGATTTTACCATATTATTTATAATCACTTGGGCAAAAGGAGATAAGTTTTTGTATTTTCACATTAAAATGCTGAATATTAATTTGAGTGTGGCTCGTTTCAGTGTCTATTATTTGCTGTCAATTTTTTTGATGATTTTACCATATTATTTATAATCGCTTGGTCAAAGGGAGATAACTTTTTGTATTTTCACATTAAATCATCTAAGAAGAGGATTATGTAAAATGTGAACTGTTGAAAACTAATTTTATGGTTCAATAAAATCAAAATAAGTTACTGCCATTCATTATAAATAAAGTTCTATCAAAAATAAGGCTCAAAGAACTTTTTATATTACTAATATTAACAATAACTAACAATGTAACACACATGTTGACGTGTTAATACACAATGTCAGAGTGGGTACACGCTTCACCATAAAATGTTAACATTGAAAATAAAACTGATACTTTTAACTGATCAGGAGACAGTTAATACACCAAATATATTTTTAAACCTATAAACTTATTATTTTCTTCAATTGTTCAAGTTCATTCAATATTGATAAATTTTTGCTTGACATTACATAATTTGTTGATAAAAGTTTATTTGTGTGCTATTTTATATTTAATTGTACATTTTTGAAATATAACATTACACCTTATTATTTTAATTCTTGCATACAGCATTTGGAACGAAATCCCATAACATTTTAATTAAAATGTTCGAGCAGCAGGATTTTTATTGAATTTAGCAATTATGTTATTTATGTAAATAACGTAATGTTTTTTGTTTTTTGCTTTTTGAAGTTTTTTGAAATTGACAAATAATGCTAGCAAGGGACATTATTATTATTAATATTTTATGATGCCAAACTTGAAATTTTAAGGTGGCTATGTTTGCTATTTGTTATAACCCTATTGTTATGATTCTGTAACCATCTATACAAGTAAGCATGTTGATTTGTCACTTACCATTATTTTATTGATTAGTTTGAATTTGATGAGGTTCTTCATGTTAAACTGGACTTATTTAAACAAAAAATTTTTGTTTTATTTGTTTGATAGTAAAATTGTATAACAAACATTTGACATTTTATTTAATTTATCATCAAAACAACTATTTTGTCAGTATCTGAATAAAATTAATTTGTTAGATACTTTGTTTCTTTTATTGAAGTATATACAAAGGGAGATAATTCAAAATTGTTTTTTATTATTCTGACCTGATGAGAAGTCATGAAAATAACTATGCCCAAGACAGGATGACAATAAGAAAATGGTGGAAATTGTTGTGTATGGTTATGCTTTGTCAAAAAGTTTTTGTTATCACCTGTATTATTTATTGCTGCAATTGTCAAAATCCAAATCACACATAGAGATAGCCTTGTCCTATAGTTTATAACTGGTGTTTGTGTTTTTTGTATGTCTTAGATTCTAACCCTTCATGTTCTTATACACATTCAGATGCAGTGCCATTCTTTACATATAGGTAAAAGCATACCTACAAAATGGTATTGAGCTTTGCAAATGAATTACAGTCTTCAATGTAACTGACTAATTATACATTTGCACATTGCCATTTGAAACCACAAATATTATTCTACTGTAAATAAACAGATCAGCAATCCATGCCTTTCAAGTATTATACTTTGTAAATATGCATCAGAAAAGTTGGAGGATCAATTTTATTTGTTCAGTAGCTACAAAGTTAAAATCACTGACACTTCCTGTTTTTTCCTAATTTTCGTTTTATATTTAATTAGATATTTCTAAACCAGATATTTGGGTTTAAGTAAAAATAAATCCCCTACATCCCTTTTCCAAAAAAAAAAGCAGAGGGAAAATTCTTCCTTTTCTTCCTTTTTCATTTGCACTATTGTTTTGTAAGTACATCCGTTATACAGGATTATAATGACTTTAAACTGCATTAAATTTGATGGAAGTTCTAATTTAAATAAGTCATAAACAAGAAATTTATTTGATTTTTACATGAAATTAAATTACATAATTATTCAAATTTAGCTCATATTTAAACTTGAAATTTATTCAAATTCAATTTACGTTCAATGATCTTTAAACCTGAAATTTATACAAATTTAAATTATATTAAAACTTCTTTAAATTTGAAATTTATTCAAATTTAATTTATATTAAAATTCTTTAAATCTGAAATTTAATCAAATTTAATTTATATTAAAAATTCTTTAAATCTGAAATTTAATCAGATTTAATTTATATAAAAAAATCTTTAAATTACAAATTTATTCAAATTTAGTCTATATTTAATTTTTTTGAATTTGAAATTTATTTAGATTTAAAAATACCTTTAAACTAGGTTGAAATTTGGGAATTTATTTACAATATTAAATTTAGTTTAAATCCATATTAAATTAGAAATTTTCCAGCGAAGTAAATGCATAATATTTTTTGTAATTTGAAATTTAATATGCATAATATATGGATTTAATTTTATATTAAATGCATCATTTCATGCAGTGTATGATGAGTTTATTTATATATTTTTCGTATGTCTGTTATAGACGTGTATTAAATCTCTATAAGCAAACTAGAATGTCTGAAGCGAAAACAGCTATTCAAAAACAAGAGGACAGACAATATCCACCAAATGAGTTGAATTTAGAAATACAGTATTCACTGAACTGAATGGAATTTAGATATATAACATACACCGAACTATGTTTAGATTGTATCAGACTCTCAGTTGGTCCGAGACCACAATTAATTCGTAGTGCATTTCTTTTAGAACATAAGGGACGACAATTGTGGTCTCGGACCAGTTGAATGGGAATTAGATACAAACTCGAAAAGTGAAGTATAGGCCTACAATATCGACCAAACTGAGTGGAGTTTGTTTACAAAACATAAATCAAACTGACCTAAGTTAAGAGATACACCATCAAGCAAACTAAATGACATGTAGACACATCACATATCAAACTGAGTGAAGCTTGGATACACAACATCCTCTAAACTGAGTGGAGTTTTAATAAACAACACCAAGCAACAGTTAATGTTAGGCCTGCAACATGAACCACACTGATTGGCGTTAAGATACACACTATTAATCAAACTGATTGGAGTTTTGACACACAACCTTAACCAAACTGAGTGAAGTTTAGATATTGATTTTCAACCCAGCTGTATCGATATTAGATATAGAACATCCACCAAGCTGAGAGAAGTTTAGATTCACAACATCAATCAATCTAAATGAAGTTTCAACATAAAACATCAATCAAACTGAATGAAATTTCGATATGCAATATCTACCGAATTTCGAAGAATTATTTCAATATGCAAAATACATCAAACATTGCATGAATACAATGATGAAAAAAATGAGAAAATACTTTTCTTGTTTGTAATGATTTTTTAAAATTTATTAGCTTTATATAAAGATAGATCAAATTTTTAACAAATAACTTGTAATCGATTATTCTAACATTTTGCTTTAAAAATTTAATGTATGCAGCGTGAATCGAATAACCCAAACATACATATGTGATCTTTTAATTATTTTTTTTATATAAATTCTTCAGTTGCTTTCTTTCTAGAATTTCGAAATACATATATAAAAATAAGAAGGTCCTACAACAAAGATTATTGTAAGTGTGGAGTTACGGTTTGGGTTTTGGCCATATTCAGGGTAATGGTTATTGTCAAGATCAGCGTACAAGTCTCTAAACAGAAAGTACAGTCGATCTTAAAAGAGAAAGTACAACTGCTCTCAAAAGAAAAGGTACAGCCGATCTTAAAAGAAAAAGTACAACTGTTTCATAACGGAACGATCAGTTGAACTTTGGAAAGAAATACAGGTGATATGAAGGGAAAAACACCTCAGTCTACGTTTTATTGATGCATTTATATGAATATCTGGATTATTATATTTATTAAAACACACCTGTTATCACGACATGTACATGATGTATATTGCGAAGGAATAGGATAAGAGTTGATTAATGATAATTAAAGTGAAACTTGGATTAAATCGATGTATACTGGAGCTCGATTACTTTTAACTGAGTTTTGAACAGAGTAATTAATTTACTATTTTGTTATGTATCACAATAGACTTTTGATGGTCAGAAACAGATAGTTTTAACTTTTGCTTTTATCAACCCAAGGTACATATACTGCTCCAACCAAAACGAAAACACTAACATCAATCTGTACATTATACATTTTCACCATAAACCGATACCGATACCGAAACCGAAACCAAAAATAGTACTGGGGTAAATGGTAAGTGTTTATAATGTTAATTACCTTAACCCTTTCACTCCATGATATTGTTTGAAATGTGAAAACACAAGACGAAAGTGGAGCTAAAGATTCTACAGTCACTATTAAGAATTAATTATTACTTTAATTTATCAATTCACATGAATCTATATAAAAAAGGCAAAATTAAATTCAACCATTATTAAATAAACTAATGCAAGTTATTAACAATTTAAGATGTTGATACAATTTATTTATGTTGTACATGAACCATGAAGGAGGTTCGTCGTAGAGAAAGAGCTGCACATAGTTCTACTACAATGTCGTTGAATCTTGTTTCATAGCAAGATAAACCTTTCACTTGTATTACACTCGCTTCATATTCCATTATATTGTGTGTATGACGATGTAAACAGTGTATATGACGATTCATACAGTGTATATGACGATTCATACAGTGTATATGACGATTCATACAGTGTATATGACGATTCATACAGTGTATATGACGATTAATACAGTATATATGACGATTCATACAGTGTATATTACGATTCATACAGTGTATATGACGATTCATACAGTATATATGACAATGTCCACTATAAAACAATGCCTGGTTTTCGGTTGGGCGATTTATTTCTGGGAGATGTCATTAATAGATTCAATAACGTATTCTAATTCTGGCCAATCACCCTTCATAGATTTATATTCTTCAGCTGCATGCCATGTTATAATTGAAAGCTTGATTAAGAATTGGCAAAATCGCATGAATAGCTTTATAAACAAAAAGTTTGCTAACGTCAAAAATCAAAGCCATTTGAGCAAATGTAGGATAAACTAAAGTAATTTTCTATATATTTCATTTCTAAGTTCTTTTATTTATTTCTTTAATTGTATGTGACTATATTTTGTAATTTACCTCTTGTTTCACATGTAAATGTGACGGAGCATATTGAAATGAAGCATATATATATAAAAAAAAGTAAACTGAAATAAAAGTATTTGCCTTATAATAGAAATATTCGTTTTGGTTTATTTGTAAATAACAGGTTCTCAGTGAATATAAAGATTGGAATAATATTGCACATATTGTAGACCTGTGTATATTGTTTCCCTTCGACGAAGCTTGCCTCATGATTAATGTACATTATAAGTAAATTTCTATCGAAAAACCTAAATTGTATATTACTTGTATAAGTGTTTGTCATACTTGTTGAATTTAACTTTGCTTATTGATAAATTCACGTGAATTGTTGAATCGAAGTTATACTCCATCTAGTGTAATAAAATTTCAAACAATATAATGGAGTAAAAGGGTTGAGTTACTTAAATACTCGGTTTCAGTTTCGGTTTCGGTTTCAGTATCGGCTTATGGTGAACATGTCTAACAATGGACATGTTCACCACAAGCTCATACCAAAACCGAAATCAAAAATAGTAGTGAAGTAAATGATAAATGTTTATAATACTTAATTAACTCAATTCTTTTACTGCACTATATTGTTTGAAATTTGAATACACTAGATAAGGTATTAATCATGTTACTTCAAGTCAACAATGTACATGAATCTATCTAAAAAGCAAAGATAAATTCAACAAGTGCCAATGAGACAACTCTCCATCAAAGTCACAATTTGTAAAAGTAAACCATTATAAGCCAAATTATGGCCTTCAACACAGAACCTTGACTCACACCGAACAGAACGTTTTATGTCCGTTTTAAGATGAGAACTCGGGCCAAACGTTGAATAGATATTTAAAGATGCACGGTTAAGTTTGAATATACTAAAGAAAGTGGGATAATCCCAAAAAATATAATATTGGAATACTTTCATTTCTATAATTATGTATGCAATACAGAGACTATATTTTTCTTAAGTTGACTGCTGTACTTCTTTTTTTGACAGTTTTAACTCTTATGTCTATTTGTTTTGTTCACACATTGTGGTCAATATAATGGAATTAAATGCAACTTTCATACAAATGGAAGGTTTAGCAAGTTATAAATATAAAACAAGATTTGGTATGAAAACCAATGAGACAACGCTCTACATCAGAAATTAACAACTATAGGTAACCGTACGGTCTTCAACTATGAGCGAAGCCTTTACCGTATAGTCAGCTAAAAAAGGCCCCGAAATGACAAATGTTTAACAACTTAGACGAGAAAACATGGCAGTAACTTATGTACGAAATAGGAAGGAAAAATAAATATGTAACACATCAAAAACGACAACCTCTGAATTACATTCTCCTGATTTTGAACAGGAAAATACATACACAATGTGGCAGGGTTAAACATGTTAGTGGGATCATAACTCTCCCCTGAACCAGCTGAGACAGTGGTGTAACAGTATAACATTAAAAGAAACTATAAATATCAGTTGAACAAGGCTTAAATCATCAGATAGATACAAATAGAAATAAATCTAACAAAGACACAAACACACAGAGTCGGCGTGGCCGGGTACTTGTATATCCCAACAACGAAAAGACACAGTGTACAGATACTCACAATTACTGACAGCTAGTTAAAAGCCAATAAGTTCTTATAAAAAAAACATGCATCTAAGACTAAATTATCAATCAGTACACATCATACATCCAATGGATTTAGTGTAAAGACGACACAAACAGTCAGAGATACAACATGACCTTGTGTAATGCAGAGATACCGGTATCAATAGATTGTAGATCCATCAATGTGTATATGTATACATAACAATAATATTAAGTTTGCTTCCAACTTACTGATAACAAAATCAATATTGATACCAATGAAAACGATATTCAATGAACTAATTACAGTGTTGAATTGACAACATTTTAGAATAAGTTTATCTAAAGGATTGATAAGTTTACCAGGATCGTTTCTTAATCCCGGGCACGGTAAACAACGTCTTTGTAAAAATGAAAATGTGCTATACCGCTTGTAATAAGTTATCTACAGGTTCAACCAAATTTCAAAAGAAAATTTTATATCGATTAAGAAATTAAGTGAAGGTTTTGAGAAATTTGTTGTATCGAAATCCTTGGCTTAATAATTTGATAGAAATACATAGATTACATTCGTTAAATAAAAAAAAAATCACAACGTACACGGGCATAGCGAATGAGTTAAGGAACATACAAAATGTAAGATGATGCCAAAGGAACATCACCATCCAAAAAAGGAAATAAACTATAAATATTGAAAAATCGTCCTTTTGTCGTTGATTTTAGTATGGAATAGGATAATTGTAAGTGTCGTTCAATTGATCAATTAAATGAAATTTAGACGAAGCGTTACTGAATTTGGTCATAAACTGTGATTCATAATAGTACAAAAAAACAAGTCTGCTATTAAAGGGGCGCAATTGGTGCCCATTGGCATGCCTAGAACCTGTCGATTAACTTTGTTGCCTAAATGTACATATATATTATCAATAATCTCATCACACCTCCATTAAGTGTATTTAGCATATTTATCTTTTTCATTAGAGAAGAAGGCTTTAAATGAGTTACATCAAATAAATTTGCAATCAGATTTAAAAAACGACCATTCAACTATAAATAGGAAATGTTTGATAAGATTATGTGGAAGTGTAGTGTAATAAGTAGAACAGTCAAAACTGTCAACAGAATCAAAGATATCATCAAAAGCACGTTATTTATCCTAGACACTCCAAAACTAGTTTATTTCAACAATTTTCGTATATTTTATTACAATAGTTTATGATTAGTTCTCTGATAGCAGTTAAGGAACTCGTTAAAATCTCTGGAATATTAGTTGAAGAACACTTACTAGAGGCCGAGATGAAACGATATGTGACTGGTATTTTGTTTAGTTCAGATAACCAATACATAGTAGGGACCTTCAAATGTTAAGAAAAAACCTTAAGCTGTGATGTGGTTATGATATGTTTGTTTACTATATGATCCCCTGTTGAGCGCACGGACTTTAATGTAGATGAATTCAAATTTTGATTCTTAATAACGTCTATGTAGTATTTACGTCATAAAATCACCACATTGTTGGGTACTTTGTCGGCCGGTACAAATACAAACCACTTTTAAAGTTCTTGAAGTTTATTCATTTTTCAAGAAAAAGGCGTATTATGGTCTCTTTAATTTATTTTTGAATTATTTTCAAAATGTGATATTCTATTACCTGCATCATTCATACATCTATCTTCAGGTTTGTCGATACGGGGGAACATGTTATGATGGAAAACAGCTGTAACTATACTCGAATATTTATAAAAAGGGTCGAAAAAAGAGATCATGATAAACTCCTTGAAAATATCATGTAATTTACTAACTGGTATTTGACCCGGTTATCATAAGAATTGATGCCTACCATTTATTTAAATACACATAGGAGATTACCTAATGTATATAATATACGATGTTATACATACGTTTGATGTGTTTAAGCTTTTGATTTTGGCATTTGATTAGGGATTTTCCGTTTTTAATTTTACTTGCAATTAGGAAACCGAAATAATTCAAATCAAAATTAGGGTGTCTCAAAAATAGTTTGTTGATGTACTTAAGTAAGTCCGAAATTTAGATTAGAATAGGGAATTCGAATCATGTCTTTTCTGCCATTTACAAAAAGTTACCATTTCGTTACATACATTAATATCGATTCGTGTCAGTTAAGCATAGAACCCTATCAGAAAAAAAAACCAATAGAAATATATTTGGTAGAAAACACATACACCATACGTTTGGAGAAAACAACATTCAATTATACTCACAGTCAGACAATAACTGATCTGTGGCCACACTTGAGATATCATGAAATAATTATTATTTTTTCTAATTTTGATCTTCGTTTTCTGTCAGATAATAAGTTGAATATCGATGGGAAGAAATTAATTTACACTGTATTCGCTGTAATAGTTATACAAGTACATTTCATTAGAAAAAAAATGCATGTTTAATACGTTTCCCAAAAGAATTATCTAACTTCAACTTTATCACGTCAGCACACCTACATGAAGTTATATAAACGTAAAACTCTATATATACTAGATACTGTCATTGTCGGTGGTCAATTTCCGCAAAATGAGCGCTCATCAGAACTTTACAGAATTTGTAAACGCCACGTATTGTGCAGATAACTGTAACAAAACAAATTATATACTGCTAATTATAGTTTTATATACATTTGGATCTTTAACAGTTCTTTTTAATATTCCATCATTATTTATATTGATAGTTACATTCTGGAGAAAACTGGAATTGAAAGGTATTCATATGATGAGTATGAGTTTTACTGACGCCTTACTAGGAGTTATGTGGATGCTGTCCGTGAATACACTTGGAGGAACAAAGCTATCTTTCATTAATTGTATTTTCAGAAATTGGTTGTATTGTGTTACGTTTCTCGCTACCAGGTTTCAGGTGTTAGGAATTTGCATTGAGCGAATTATATTTATTTGTTTGAATAAAAAAATTGTGAGTCAACAGAAGAAAAAAATGTCAATCGGCATAATTATAATGTCATGGGGAATAGCTATACTTATAGTTACCATTATGGCGGCTGTCATAGTCAGGAGTTACGATGAAGACCAAACGTGTTCATTTGATGGTCTTTTTCAAGAACATAAGAATGCAACATTTGGAACAATGGGAGTTATTACTGCCCTTACGGTTGTTGCCGTAGTATTTACCATGACAATTGTATTGGTTTTTCTTATTCAACATCAAAAGAAAATGAACAAATTAAATGTTCGTAAAATAAAAAAATCTGACATTAACCTGTGCATAACAATTGGTATAATAGCTATTTTTTTCTTTGTTGTAAATAGTCCTTTAACAGTGGTGTATCTACTGGAAGGGTTCTATCCGGGTATGCCATCATCAAGAATTATACGGAATGCGTCCTTTTTGTTTGCAGGGATAAATTCAATGGTTGATCCATTCATATACCTTTTCAGGATTAAATACTATAGAAATTTACTCCGAAAAAGTATAAACCAAATTCGCTTCTGTTCTTCTGTAAATCCCCTAAGTTTGTGACTGAGATTTTAAAGAATAGCGTAAACACCACAATTTTGTTATTTAAAACGAACTGGAGAAAAATCATGAAGGTTGTCACATATGTTTAAAGGAAATTAACACTTCTCAGTGTATATATCAAAAGTAAATACACAAGATAAGAACATCAATTACAGAGCTTTTTACTGGAATAAGTTAGAATCCTAGTACTTTACATACTTATCAACAAATGCATTTGGTTATAGAAAATTTATGATATTTATGATGTATGGTTGAAATAAAAATATTATAATATCACTATTTTTTTTTGCTTTTCATATTATAAGAACAGAACAAATATGGCTTTTGAAATATCAACGAATGTTTTTATTTTGGTTCTTATGAAATTGTCAGGATACAAGCATTATATTATTGTCAGAAAATTAGAGTTTTACACAATCAAGTAACAATTTTACTGGAATTGCCGATAGGCATGTAACTTTGAATTTATTTTCTTTTTGAAAAGGCTTCTGTTATGGCATTTTCGAGACAATTGCGTCATCCAAAGAAGTGCAAATATAACATGGAGTCATTTATTAAAACAAACAAAAAAAGGGAAAAGGCGTCTCGAATAATGGCAATGCGTCTATCCATCATAAACTTGCTTGGGGGAACACTTCATAATGAAATTACCGCCAAAAAGGAAATGATTTTACAATGCCAGGTGACGCAGGCAAACCTAAAGACTTTTATCCTTCCGATGCTGTTGTTGTTGTTATTGGTTTTGGTAGGCGGCTTACTTATGTAGTAATTGCGCCTTAAATTCATATAACATAATTTAAAATATTATGTATATATACTTTGTCTTAAATTTATTTTTAGTATTACGTTTCCGTCCGATGCGCCTGGTTCTTGCACTTTTAGGTAGAGTTCATATTTCTCCCAGGTTTGTTTGACCATGTAGTGTACGTTTTGAAATTTTTTTTAACATTGGTTAACTACTGTTGTCTTAGTTTAATTTTGCTTAAAGTTTAAGCTATAAAAGTATAAGTTGAGTTAATGGTTTTCTTTCCTAAAAACAGTAGGTGCTTTGAGGGGTTTGAATTCCTTGCTTGTCAGAATATTTTGCATTAACTTAATTTCATTTTGCTAAATTTATAAAGGTTTTTATGAACTATGTTTATACCAAACAACATATGATAAAGACAACTGATGGTGTGTAGCGTGCTATATTATGAATATAAAATAGATTCATACATTTTCGTTATTTCTTTATTTTTTTCTAAAGCAGCAATGTACAAATCAGAAATGAAAAATGACTATTATATATGGAATATGATAACATGATTCTTTAAATGCCATAGAGTGTGGCATACCCTCTGGTACCTTTCGCCCCTGTTTTTCAAATGTCAACTATGTTTGAAGCTATTAGAAAAAAGGTTTTCCACAGAGACACAGAAAAAGTCTGATCAGAGAAAACACAACTTCACAGAGACCCAGAGAAAAAGTCTGATCAGAGAAGCCACAACTCTTAAAGAGTGGCTATATTAAAAACTATGAGATAGAATGTTTGCCAAAGAGACCCAGAGAAAAAGTTTGATCAGAGAAGCCACAACTGTTTAATGCGGGGTTCACACATTGCCGATTATTGCTCCCGTTTGAGATCAGACAGCAATACGACACGAAAAGTGAAAAAGTCGGATTAGTATCCTCAATTATCTGGAATGTCCTATCATTGTCTGAACACAGTCGTTTTAGTTCGTAACAGATTCTTACGGGTCGGGAAGGATCCGAATAGTTCGGCAAAGCACCCCGACAGTTAGGTGCGTCCTGTAACATTCGGGACAACTCAGCCGATTTTGTCTAGTCGGATTACAATCGTGGCTATGTCGTGACAGATTCTGCTGTATCGGATCGAATTCTGAACAATGTCTTGTGTATTCTGGACGGTGTCTTGTGGAACGGGAATGATCTGGAGTAATTTTTCATAGTTGTTTTTTTACCGATTGAGTCCAGATTGCATCCAGATCTTGTCGATTGTGAACCGTTTTTTGCCGAAACCGTTCCGACACAGTCCCGTTATTAATACGAAATTAATCAATGATACCCACGTCAGAGTCTCGATAATTACAGAATACAATACGACTGAGACCAGACAAAGCCGTTTGCAATGCGATAGAGCGGACCGTGATAGGATTACGTTCCGTCAGTACCTGATCATCCCGAATATGTCGACAGTTTTCTAACGGATATCTTTCGTCAGCGTCGGTTCACTGTCTGGTCACTGTCTGATCTCTGTCGGATTACGTTCGGTAGAGTCGGGACGAAGTCGGGACATACTCGGTCGAATTTTACCTGGCGAAAAATACAAATTGGGTTAGAAGCGGATTCAGAACGGGGTTATCGGTACTAATTCGCTTAGAAACGGTTGAATATCGTCGCTTCCTGAACACTATCTGATTGTTGTCGTGATCAAATTATTTTTTTTACAAATATTGATTTCAGTTTGAATTTCCATCCACGATTCACAGGATCTTGATCAGACTTTTGATAAATTTTAATCGGGAATGGTCCTGTCGAGGACGGTAGTAAAAATCGTGAATGTGTGATTCCAGCTTAACAGTGGCTATACTAAAAACCATGAGAGAATGTTTGCCAAAGAGACCCAATTGTTACTAAACGTTGTTGTTTTATTCAAGAACTCAATAACTGATTTACCTTTAAAGGCCTGTGGGCTCTAGATCAAAAGACATTTGAATATAGTTATCGAGGTCTAAATTTAAGGTTAGTTTAGAAGACAATAACAATCAAAACCAAGGAGTAAACAAAGACTCATAAAACCAAAGGACATTTACATCAACATTTATAAATAATAATTAAAAAACAACACGAACTCCACTAAAAACCGGGAGTGAAATCAGGTGCTCCTGAAGAGTAAGCATTTCTTGCACCGTATACGGCACCCGTCGTGTTATTTCTTTGTTCAGTTCGGTAATGATGGAGAGTTATTATGACTGAGGAAGAACAAAGAAAAAAGATACTGAAAAGAATTAAACTATGAAAGAGTTATTATAATGGGAAAATGTCAATAAGATATTGCATTATTATATGTTTCTTACAAATTGTCCTTGCAAAAATAAACTCAGTCTCAGTTTTGTGTAAAAGTGTAATTACTTTACATTCGTGCAATATAAAAAATTGCTACCATTTAATTATTCTTTTGGTATTATCTTTAAAGCAAATTGCCATTCTATTCTTACTGAATGCAATTTGTTTGTCCGAGAAAACATTCATTTTGTAGTGCATTTTTGTTTTTTTGGACGGGTATGTGAGGGAATATGTCACAACGAACACACACAGTTAATAATAATTGATGGTACTTGAACGCTTTAAATCAAAGGGATGAAATTATTGGCCCTATTATTCTGCCTTTTCGTCGACAACGCGGTTTCAACCATGTTTTCCAACAGGATAACGCTAGATTTCATGTAAGAAGGATTTGTATGGATCATCTTGAAAAAAAATATATTCGAGTTCTCCCGTGGCCAGCTTTATCCTCGAATGTTCCCATATAGAACATTTATGGGATCAACTTGGTAAGCGTGTTTAAGATAGGCAAAATCCACTGGAAAAAAACGCTACTAGATTTGCGATTAGCTCTCATAAAGTTGGGAAACAATACAAACTAAGCAAACATTAGACTTTGATTGTATGTATGTGTCGTAGATGTGAAGCTGTAGTTGCTTCGAGAGTGGGTCATACTCGCTATTACATTTCGCAAACTGAAAATGAGGATGACTTTGATCCGTCCATCTTCGGTCCAGGAACTGTCTAGAACGTTTTTTTTTTTGTTACTGTGTCACGTAGGACGTAAAAAAACATATTTCATTTTTTTCGTAATTTTTTTCTACTGCACGGTAAAATATTATTTTTGAGCTAAGTGTTGAATTGTTTTTTTGTGTTCACTAGTATATAATAAATAAAAACACGTCCTTCAGACAAAGCTATTTTGAAAAATTGAAAAACAAGAATACAAAAGTTGTCATTCAACAATAACACATTGACGGATTGTTTAATTACACAGCCACGTCATGTGTAAATAAAACCCACAAAAAGTCATGTATACAAAGCATATTTGCAACAATAAAAGCCAATTATACATAGATTGTCATATACCAATAAGACATTGACGGGATGTATAAGTACAGAGTCAGGTCATATATAAAAAAAAACACAAACAGTTGCCAAAGTACTTTTTATATCTTTAAGGCAAGTTGCCCAAGTACTGATCCTATTCTGACTGAATGCATTTCTTTCGTTAGAGAAACCCATTTATTCTGTATTCCATTTTTCGGACGTTAAATACATATTTAGAAAATTCCCATCTAAGCTTTCTTACTACGATTTGTACAGTAGGGTATATTACTTTTGGGCAAAAAAAAATAGGCAAAGCCTTCGAGCTGATTTTTATGGACAATTTCAAGTTTAGAGAGAATGAATATACTATTTTCGAATCAGACATATTAATTTATACCTGTTTCAACCGCACTTAATCACAACTTCATTTCAAAATTCATAAGCAATAAGTGTAATTTCATACCCTCACTAGCTATTTGGGGCAGAATCATACAGACATAAATGGGAAAGATGTTGGAAAATAAATTGCAATTAAAATACTGTTTAGACTAAGAACGTTAATTTAGACAACAGTTATCAAAGGGCGATAACTGTGTAATCTGGCCATACTCAAGGTCAGTTTTCTTTACCTATAGAATTATTGCAAAAAAAGTAAAATCATAAAAGTAATGAACTCCGCGATTAATTTAAAACGGAAAGTCCCTGGCAAAATCAAACGCTCAAACACGTCAAACGAATGGGTAACAACTGTCAGATTTTTTACTTGGTACAGGCATTTTGCTATGTAGAAAATAGTGGATTGAACTAAATTTTATAGCTAGCCAAACATCTAACTTTTATGACAGTCGCATCAAATTCAATAATTAAATTAATAAAAAAAATTATCAAGGATACCCCGCTATATTTATGTACGTCAAATGGGTGTTTCATCCACTACAATAGTCATTTGTTAACTATATTCACAATATTCATTGTGTCCTTGCAATGCAGCTTCAAAATATATTGAAACATGAGACATTACACGAGAACTTAAACATAAATATTCTTTGTATTTTGGCCCTTTAATTTAATAAAAAAAAATATTATCCTTATGGAGACAAAAAGACTGCATATATTAAAAAACGCTGATCTCGTGAGTGTTCGGGTACTCTCTTTAAATGCGGTCGACCTGGGATGCATTGTTTGTTTTTTTAAACATTGGTGTGAATAGGAAATAGAGTGCATGCAAATAAAATATACATATTGAAATACGTTTTTTTAAATGCTCTCTATATTTTAACTTATAAATTAAATGCACTTTTACAATTCATTTGAAATGAGCATAACTATTACGTCAGGATTACTGTTATTGTGAAATCATGAACCTTCACAGCATATATTAATTAGGAATACAGTTGTAATTAATATTCAACTTATGTTCTATTAGTCAGCTCTATTCTAACAATTTTGAAATATACAAAGCTTGATGACCGATGTGTTTTGATTAACCGAATTAATCAACCCGTCCTGAAAATTACTGTTATCACGTTGAGTGTGTCATTTTTCTTACAAATAAGTTATGTTCATTTGCAAGGTTCATAAAACTTTCTATTTAAATACCAGCTGTACTTTTCTATTATGTATATAAACCAGTCCTTTATGTATCTACATTGAAACCTGTATAAGGCTGACTATATCATTCTAAAGAAGAAAAAAAACATAACTTTATTGATTTCACGTGTCCAAAGTGCTGAAAGTGACCTTTTTTGAAGAGGTAAATCTGAGACTAAGATTAAAGAAGTTTACTGTTGCTTAAACCTTGTTTTAATCACATACTATTGTAAAGAAAATATTAAACTTTTAATGAAAGCAGTTATTGTTTGTCAAACTGCTATATTTAACCAATGAATATTTGCCAATTAAGTGTCACGGTACCAATTTTGTTGCACCAGATGCACATTTCGACAATACATGTCTCTTCAGTGATGCTCGTGGCCAAAATATTTGAAATCCAAAGCTTATATAAAAGATGAAGAGCTATAATCCAAAAGGTCCAAAAAGTATAGCCAAATTTGTGAAAGGAATCAGAGCTTTGCATGAGGGAGATACATTGTAAAGTTTTTAAACAAAATATTTGTATATCTTTGTCAAAGGATCAATATTAATTTTGACAACATGTTATTTAATAATTAAACTAATCAATGTATTTGTCTTCACCATTTTAAGGTAAGAAACATGAGGGAATTGCATGAACTCCGAAAATATTACCCTCCATGCGAATCCACACTCATTTATCATTTAAAATTCAGTAAAATATCATATCAGACAACTTTAATGATATCTTGAAGATCTAATATCGAGATAACCTGAAGCTTGTAAATGCAGACATTGTCACATATAGACCGTACTGGTCAGTCAATTCATTGTGGGACGTTAAACTTATGAATTTTCTATTACAGTAGTTCATCCTCATTGCTGCGTGGGAGCAGTTTTTGTGTAAGGATCAAGTCCTTGTTAATAATTTCCCTTAAGTACACGATAGTAAGGTACACACTGAACTATGAATACGCCATTCGATTGAGCAGAGGGTATGTTTCTACTGTGAAATAATATGTCAACAATTGGAAAGTTAAAATCATCATGTTTATCATAGTTTCTGGTCTAAAATTATTCATCTGTGTCGAGTTCAAGATATGAAAGAGGCGATATTCTTTCGATAGTATCCCTATTCAGAATATAATTATTAGATGATGTGATTGTGATTGACAAAAAAACTTTCCGCCATAGCACACAGATGAAGCAGATATCAACCACTTCCATGTAAATCCTTTGACAATGCTCAAAGATCATAACACCTAGCTTGCTAAAGCAGCCACCGCGCCGAAATGGTAAATGCCAAATAAATAATTCGTCGGGTCATTTCTTAAATGACCTCATCATAGAAATCATACTCAAAAACACATCCTACCAGCCCCATTCAAGCCTTTAATTTGCAATCGAGAGTTGACCATTCACAAACATATCTAACCCTGCCTAATTCTTTATGTACCCGTCCCCTGACAGGAGCATGTAGTTCAGCAGGTGTCGTTGATTCATGTTTGTCATATTTGTTTTCGTTATGAATTAGGCCGTTAGCTTTAATCAATTGAATTATTTCATATTTTTCATGTCGGGGTCTTTTATACATGTTACATGTATATCCGACCACACGATATGGATTTTTCTCATTGTCAATGCAGCACGGTTGCTCATATTTTTTAACATCCAATTTATTTGAATTTTGGTGGATAGTTGTCTCATTGTCATTTTAACCACATCTCCTTATTTTCATAATATCAATAACAGTGCATTTCAGAAATACACGCTTTACAGAGAAAAATTATGAATAACTAAGGTCAAAATTCGCATTTTCATGATTTCAGGAATAAAAAGAAAATGGATTTTTCTATTATTCTTTCTGTCCTCAGTTCTAAGTAATTTGAAAAGTACATTCCCAAAAAACTCACTTCCGAGGAAATTCAAAACGGAAAGATAATTATCAAAGGTACCAGGATTATAATTTAGTACGCCAGACGCGCGTTTTGTCTACATAAGACTCATCAGTGACGCTCATTTCAAAATATATATTTATAAAGCCAAACAAGTAAAAAGTTGAAGAGCATTAAGGATCCAAAATTCCAAAAAATGTGCCAAATACGGCTTAGGTAATCTATGCCTAGGATCAGAAAATCCTTTTTTTTTCGAAAAGTTTTGTTAACAGCAAATTCGTAAAAATGACCACATTATTGATATTCATGTCAACACCGAAGTGTTGACTACTGGGCTGGGACGAAAAGAGCCTAATCAAATTTCAAAAGCTCAAACACATCAAACGCATGGTGTGTTGTAGAAGTGCACATGGCGTTTGTGGAATATTGTCAACCTTTCTTGTCTTCTGTGTGAATAAAAGATTTCTGAAATAACTCACTTTATTGAAAACACAGACCGATCATACAGAAACACAATGTACTCACGATCCTGTTCTATAGCTCGTATTACTTTTGATATTTCCACTTCATTTAGATTTTAGATAATCACTATTGCTTCAGACAATTTTGCATGGTATACCTCCTTGCTTCTACCTTTGATTTTATGGAAGACCGAAGTTGGTCGGTCGAAAAGGCGTTAACCTCAATTATAGACCATAAACATATCAATACTTCTTTCCCAAGTTGCAGAGCAACATGCTCGAATTGTAAACAAGGAGATTCCTTTAAACTTTCCAATTCTAAGATTACCACATTATCATTCAAATAATCTGTATACTGGCGATACACGTTGAAACATTAAATGCTAAACTGTGTACTCTGCGTGTTTTGTATATATCGGGTGGTATGCCTCGGCATTTACTAAAACACGAGTATACCAACTACCAAATATGGTAATTTGTTTCAACTCAAAACTTGTGAGTCAACATAAAAAAAAAGTTTCAATGTGCATAACTATAATATCGTGGGGACTAGCTATAGTATCAAGTGCAACAGTGTCAGCTGTTTACGCCGGAAGTTATCATGACGACCGAACGTGTTCTTTATATAGTCTTTTTCAAGACCAAATAAAAACAGCAATTGGAACATTCGGAGTACTTTTTGCCATTACTCAAGTTGCAGTGGTATTTACCATGACACTTTTGCTTGTATTTCTTATTCAACACCAAAAGAAAATGGACAAATTAAATGTTCGAAAAATAAAAAAATCCGATATCAAACTGTGCATAACAATTGGTATCATAGCTATATTTTTCTTTGCTGTAAATAGTCCTTTAACAATAGTGTATTTACTCGAAGGGTTCTATACTGGTATGCCATCATCAAGACTTAAACGGAATACGTCCTTTTTGTTTGCAGGTATAAATTCGATGATTAATCCATTTATATATCTTTTCAGGATGAAATACTTTCGAGATTTACTCCGTAAAAGTATAAACCAAATTCGGTCCTCTGTTTATCCCGAAAATATGTGATTGAGAGCTTAAAAATAGCCTTAACAGCACAGTTTTATTATTTGAAACGAAATAATACTTTTAACAATTGGACGTACGTTTTTATTTTTATTCATTGGCAAGACTGTATTCTGCCTTCTAGATGTCTTTTGATTATATTTAACTGTAATTTTTTGACTGATTGTTGTACACTGTATACCCACATTTATTTGTATTTATGAAGAAAGGAAAACGACAACGTAGGTCGAGCATATGAATGTCATCACCAAATATAATAATATGCATGAACCTGCAATAGTTATATGATATCAATGATTATCTAATTGTCATTTTCCCATGTTTGTTCTTTTATTTTGACACAAATGTAGGAAATGTTATAGATTTGTAAGCTTCTTCACCAAGAGACAACACGATATCGGAATGAAAGATCAATTTTGAAAAAATGTTTAAGTGAAATTTACAGACAATGCGACGAAAAGAGACGTAAATTGACCAGCCATTGTTTTTCGTGAGTCATTACATCAAAATGAACGTCGGTTTAAGGGTTGAAATATTTGACACTTATTTGAGGACATATTTGGACGTCGATTTCAGGAACTGACGTCGATAAGAGGTCAGTCAAAGGAAAAAAAACAGAAATAATGTCGCTTTTGCGTGGTATTGTTTAATCCTAGTATTTTGCATATCAACACCAGCATTTATAATAGAACAATGACGATATGTATTATAAAAATAAAAATAAAAGTATATCATAAAACGTATATTATCAATTGTATAAGTACAGAACATAAATGACAAACTTCTTTGACCAATCCTAAGCAGAGAAGCCGTACTTGTGTTTTTGTTCTCCAACTTAAGGGGGTAGGCCATTGTAACATCAAAATTTTCCTCTGTTTACTTTTTCTTATATCAACGTTATTGAAAAGGTAGGGGTCCATGCACCATCTGTCAAAGTCTTGGTACAATTCGCCGTTCCATTTTATGCTTAGGATATAATGAATATGACTAGTGTTGGGTACCCTAAATATGGTCGAAACATACTAGATATATATCATTTTGTGTTTTTATACATGTTGTCATTAGAAATACCAATGAATGTTAAAATGCATAGTAGAAACATAAAGTCATTCAGGTCTAAATTGAAGATTATTTTAGAAAAAAATATACTTAATAGATTTATTATGACAGGAAAGTGTAAATAATATATTGATTTAGTTCACGTTTCTGTCCAACTGTCTTAGAAATCAGAGTTACTCAGTCACAGTTTTGTGTAAAAGTGAAACAACCTTACAATAATTTGAATGAAATAATTTTTCTTGGATACTAACTTTCGTAGATTTTGTAGGTACAGGAGATCAACGAATTCAACTATTCAACGAATTAAAATTGTCTACAAGAGTAGAAGTTGTCAAAGCCACAAATTTAAATATACACGAGTTTAAGTTTAACTCAAACCACGAAAATTGGTACCCATGAAAAAGAGATGAATTTACAGTAACAAATCGATACCATTTAATTATTCTGGCATATTCTCACAGTTCATTTCATATTTCTTTAAAGCAGGTTGCCAAGGTACTGATTCTATTTTGACTGAATGTATTTCTAAGGTCCGAGAACACATTTATTCATAGTGCATTTATTTCGGACAAATAATACTTATTTAGAAAATTCGCACCTACGCCTTCTTATTACATTTGTATAGTATGCTTTACTACTTGGGGGGGGGGGGGGGGGTTGAATAGTATGTAAAGTCTCCAAGTTTAAAATATTGACAATTTCATGTTAAAATGGAATTACTTTCATTCTAATTATCTAAGATTCAGTTATAGATAACACATATTCTAAGTTTTGTCGTAGAACACATCAAGGGATGTCAGGATTGATCAATTGAAAGACCGACCTCGGGGAGGACTTCTTTGGAGGCAAACCTGAAACCCCGAGGTGTGTTTTATGACAAGAAAAACCTTAAAATATGCATTATCTGACTTTTATATCTGTCTTACTACATTATAATCCTGGTACCTTATTACATGTAAGACGTGTGTAGTAATGAATAAGGTATAAACTAGTTTAAATTTGACGTCATCATACAAATGATCTGCCAATTATTTCTAGGCAGGTAAATGTAGAATTTTGCAGTGTATCGTGTTTTGAGTGATAATGAACAGCTGTAAAGAATAGATTGCAAATTTGCCAAATAGTTGGTTAATAGTTGTTTGATAAACTTCCAGTTGTAACATATACTGCATGAGTATTTGGGACTAGAACGTGAAGTGTTGTCTCATTTGCAATCATACCACATCGTCTTATTTTTATGTAATCATTTAAAATAGTATTCTTTTATTTGTCTTTATTAGGTCTTTCAACCTTTCAGTTGAAAGACCTATAGGGTTTGTTCTGATTATTAGGTCTTTCAACCTTTCAGGTGAAAGACCTATAGGGTTTGTTCTGATTATTATTATTATTTTTTTTTTTTTTTCTTCCGCCAACTTTTTTTTCCTTCGCTGTTTTTTTGTTTCACAAGATATCGCTTAGATATAAGGTAAATGATATTGAACAGTTAATACGCTTCTGAAACTGACACCGCGTAACAAAAAACTTTACCTTGTAAGAGTTATCTCCTCGAACACTGTTTTTCTTGTGGCCACTACTCCTTCGCGACCGTATAAGAAACCGTCAAATTTATTTATCCAAATTGCTCGTTATATCCTTAGGATGTTCTGTTTCATTTCAACCGAAGCTATTCGGAGACTCCATATGAGAGTTATCCCCCCTTTTATATATGATATCAGTGATATGCATTCTAACTGGTAAACTATAAGTGATAGAGACCTAGGGTCTTTTGATTTAAGATCCTTGGTCCAAAAAAATGAAAATTAGGTCAAGGTCAAAGGTCAAGGTCAAATTCTAAATTTTGATTTTGGCTTATTTTCACTTATTCTCATTAACTTTATAAGATTTCGACAAATTCTTTTTACTAAATTGTTAGTTGCGACATGTCGTAACTTAAAAATTTTGATTGGAAGGGTGCGTAGACAATAAAGGGGAGTTTTTGCCCTCTTATATTTAGAATTATGCGTAAAGTGATATTACTCATGAACCATACATACTACTGACCTAGGGTCTTTTGATTTGGGTACTTGGTTTATGACCTTGAAATTGGGGTCAAGGTCACAGGTTATTTGGACGTTCTAGATTTTGACCTTTGCTCCAAATTCATATTTTCATATCATAAAGCCATAGCAACTGACATTTTCAACTGAATCTTAATATTTTCATATCAAAATAGATCCTTATTGGTTGAAAGACCTTCAATTGTTCTTTGAACAATTGGTTTTTAATTAGGTCTTTCCACCTTTCCGTGGAAAGACCTATTGTATTTGTTCTGATTATTATTATTTTTTTTTTTTTTTTTTTTTTTTCTTCCGCCTAATTTTTTTCTTGCGTAGTATTGATGTTTCAAAAGATGTGGCTTAGATATTTGGAATATGATATCGTAAAGTGTATGCGCTTTTAAAACTGACAACTGCGTAACCAAATACTTTGCGTTGTAAGAGTTATCTCCCCAAACACTGTTTTTCTTGTGGCCACTACTCCTTCCCAACCGTAAAAGGTTACGACAAATTTATTTTACCAAATTGCTCGTTACATCTTCAGGATTAGGCAATTCATTTGGACCGAAGCTTTCCAGAGACTCCATATGAGAGTTATTTCCCCTTATGTAAATGATATAAGTAATATGCATTTCTAACTGGTAAACCATAAGTGATAGAGACCTAGGGTCTTCAGATTTGAGGTCCTTGGTCCAAAAAAATGAAAATGAGGTCAAGGTCAAAGGTCAAGGTCATGTTCTAAATTTTGATTTTTGCTTATTTTCACTGATTTTCAAATACCGTATGACATATCTACAAATAATTTTTCATAAATTGTTAGTTGCGACATGTCCTTACTTGTATATTTTGGTTGAAAGGGTGCGCAGATAATAAATGGGAGTTTTTGCCCATCGTATATTTAGGTTTACCCGTAAAGTGATATTACTCTTTAACCAAACATATTAAAGACCTAGGGTCTTTTGATTTAAGATCCTTGGTTTGTGACCTTAAAATTGAGGTCAAGGTCATAGGTTAATAGGACGTTCTAGATTTTGACCTTTGCTTTAAATTGATATTAATACATCATAAAGCCATAGGAACTAACATTTTAAACTGATTTTTTATATTTCCATATCAAAATAGATCTTTACTAGTGGAAAGACCTTCAATTGTTCTCTGAACAATTGGTTTTTAATTATTATTATTTTTTTCTTCCGCCAACTTTTTTTTCCTTCGCTGTTTTTTTGTTTCGTAAGATGTCTCTAAGATATATGGTATATGATATCGAACAGTTAATACGCTTCTGAAACTGACACCGCGTAACAAAAAACTTTACCTTGTAAGAGTTATCTCCCCGAACACTGTTTTTCTTGTGGCCACTACTCCTTCGCAACCGTAAAAGATTACGACAAATTTATTTTACCAAATTGCTCGTTACATCCTAAGGATGTTCTGTTTCATTTTGACCGAAGCTATCCGGAGACTTCATATGAGAGTTATCCCCCCTTTTATATATGATATAAGTGATATGCATTTCTAACTGAGAAACTATAAGTGATAGAGACCTAGGGTCTTTGGATTTAAGATTCTTGGTCCAAAAAAATGAAAATTAGGTCAAGGTCAAAGGTCAAGGTCAAATTCTAAATTTTGATTTCGGCTTATTTTCACTTATTTTCATTAACTTTTTAAGTTTTCGACAAATTATCTATACTAAATTGTTAGTTGGGACATGTCGTTACTTATAAATGTAGATTGGAAGGGTGCGCAGACAATAAATGGGAGTTTATGCCCCTCTTATATTTAGAGTTTAGCGTAAAGTGATATTGCTCATGAACCATACATAATACAAACCTAGGGTCTTTTGATTTAGGTTCCTTGGTTTATGACCTTGAAATTGAGTTCAAGGTCATAGGTTAATTTTACGTTCTAGATTTTGACCTTTGCTTGAAATTCATATTTTTACACCATTAAGCCATAGGAACTGACATTTTCTACTGAATTTTAATGTTTTCATATCAAAATAGATCCATTTTGGTTGAAAGACCTTCAATTGTTCTTTGAACAATTGGTTTTTAATTAATATTGATTTTACTGATTTTACTGTTTACTCTGCTTATGCTAGTTTCCATTTGACGTTGCTCTGTTCTTATAAATCTAGTTATCATTCTATGTAATTTTTGTATTCTTGTCTTTCATTTTTGCTTATATGTTTTGTCTATATGCATTTATTTGATTCTTCGTTACATATGACGTAGATCGTTATTTTCACGTCTCGTCATTGCGTTATGTTTCCATTATAATTTCATTATAATTTCTTTGTTCTCGTCTTTCATTTTTTGCTAATATGCTTTGTATATGTGCCTTTAAGTGTTTCTTTCTTCATATGATGTGGCCCTATACTTATACATCCCATATTTGTGTTTATTTGCCCTGATTACTGTTTGTTAATATATTGTTTTTTTCTACTGTAATAAAGATAATAACACAATGTTGACTCCTTAGTCCCTATTCTTGACATTTTTACCTGTTATGTCTTTTTCTTAATCAATATATGGAATTTGACGCCACTGTCATACAAGTGAGATGTTTAGCTAGCTATATAACTAAGTTTAATCCACCATTTTCTACAAAAGAAAATGCCTTTACCAGGTCAGGCATATAACAGTCATTATTCATCCGTTTGATGTGTTTGAGCTTTTGATTTATCCATTTGATTAGGGATTTTTCTTTTTGAATTTTCCTAAGTGTTCAGTATTTTTGTAATTTTACCTTTTAGTTCAGCGTAATGATTATCCAGGATTCAGTACCGGAAGTAAGGGTTAAATGTGTGTTTAGTCCCCTGTTTCAATACATATTCAGGACGTATTCAAGTTAACACGAAACCAAACAGGTAGTCATGCAATGTTGCTCGACCAGACGAAGGTTGGAAAATTGATATTTGTTCTGCCTTGGGCGCAGAGAGTTAAACCATAGATGTAATACCTCTATAAACCATATATATGCATGTCGATCATTTTATTCAATTAAAAATTCAATGTTTCAGGAGCTGTAGATTATGAAGCCCAATTTCCTAAAAATGGAGGTTGCGTATTAAGAGGGATAACTCTTATGATATTCTTGGCATTACAAAATTGCTATTGGAAAACACAAGTAAATGGAACAAAAATCATTCATATTTCACAAATGCAAAATAGACTTTTTCGATTAGCACGGGGCCGTCGACAGCTGGCCATACATAAATCATCAGTGATGCGAATCAACAAGTAAGAATACAGCCCAGACAACTTTACTGTAGCTGGGAATAAATTTGAGCCATAGACACATATCATAGATATAGGAAGATCAGGTGTGAGTGCCAATGAGACAACTCTCCATCCAAATAACAATTTAAAAAGTAAACCATTATAGGTTAAAGTACAGCCTTCAACACGGAGCCTTTGCTCACATCGAACAACAAGCTATAAAGGGCCCCAAAATTACTAGTGTTAAACCATTCAAACGGGAAAACCAACGGTCAAATCTATATAAACAAAACGAGAAACGAGAAACACGTATATATTACATAAACAAACGACAACTACTGTACATCAGATTCCTGACTTAGGACAGGTGCAAACATTAAATGTCTGTCAACAAATAAGCGATTAAGACCAAACAAGTAAAACGTATAATTAAGTTATCAATTAATTTTTCAATAAACATTATGATGTACCAATGCAATCACCACATCAGTATTCTTGTTTAGAATTATTGCTCCTTGTCCGACGAAAGAAATACCATTCTTGGATCAGCATTGTTTGCAGCGTCAATAACCCAAACATACATATGTGATCTTTTTTTTTTTTTTTTTTAATACATATTCTTCAGTTGCTTTCTTTCTAGAATTTCGAAAGACATATAAAAAAATTAAGAAGGTCCTACAACAAAGATTATTGTTAGTGTGGGGTTACGGTTTGGGTTTTGGTCATATTCAGGGTAATGGTTATTGTAAAGATCAGCGTAAAAGTCCCTCAACAGAAAGTACAGTCGATCTTAAAAGAGAAAGTACAACTGCTCTCAAAAGAAAAAGTACAGCCGATCTTAAAAGAAAAAGTGCAACTGTTTCATAACGGAAACATCAGTTGAACTTTGTAAAGAAATACAGGTGATATGAAGGAAAAAAAACACCTCTACGTTTTATTGATGCATTCATATAAATATCTGGATTATTTTATTTATTATAACACACCTGTTATCACGATATGTACATTATGTATATTGCGAAGGTATAGAATAAGAGTTGATTAATGATAATTAAAGTGAAACTTGGATTAAATCGCTGTATACTGTATTTCGATTACTCTTAACTGAGTTTTGAACAAAGTAATTAATTTACTATTTTGTTATGTATCACAATAGACTCTTGGTGATCATAAGCAAATAGTTTTAACTTTTTCTTTTATCAACCCAATGTACATATAATGCTCCAACCGAAACGAAAACACTAACATCAATATGTACATTATACATGTTCACCATAATCGGATACCGATACCGAAACCGAAACCAAAAATATTACTGACGTAAACGGTTAGTGTTCATAATGTTGATTAACTCAACCCTTTCACTCCATGATATTGTTTGAAATGTGAAAACACAAGACGAAAGAGGAGATAAAAATTCTACAGTCACTATTAAGAATTGATTATTACTTCAATTCATCAATTCACATGAATCTATAAAAAAAAAATAAAGCAAAATTAAATTCAACCATTATTAAATACACTAATGCAAGTTATTAACAATTTAAGATGTTGATACAAATTATTTATGTTGTACATGAACCATAAAGGAGGTTCATCGTAGGGAAAGAGCTGCACATAATTCTACTACAATATCTGCAATATCGTTGAATCTCGTTTCATAGCAAGATAAACCTCTCACTTGTTTGACACTCGCTTCATATTCCATCATATTGTGTGTATGACGATGTAAACAGTGTATATGACGATTCATACAGTGTATATGACAATGTCCACTACAAAAAAATGCCTGGTTTTCGAGTGGGCGATTTATTTTTGGGAGGTGTCATCAATAGATTCAACTGCTTATTCCAATTCTGGCCAATCACCCTTCATAGATTCATATTCTTCAGCTGCATGCCATGTTATAATTGATTTGAAAGCTTGATTAAGAATTGGCAAAATTGCATGAATAGCTTTATAAACAAAAAGTTTGCTAACATCATACATCAAAGCCATTCGTGCAAATGTAGGATAAAGCAAAGTAATTTTCTATATATTTCATTTCAAAGTTCTTTTATTTATTTATTTAATTGTATGTGATTATATTTTGTAATTTACCTCTTGTTTCGCATGTAAATGTGACGGAGTGTTTTAGAAATGAAGCATATATATATATATATATATATACAAAAAGTAAACTGAAATAATAGTATTCGCCTTATAATATAAATATTCGGTTTTGTTTATTTGTAAATAACAGGTTCTCAGTGAATATAAAGATTGGAGTAATACTCCAATATTTATAGAAAGGGCCGAAAAAATTGATGATGATAAACTCCTTGAAAATATCATGCAATTTACTAATTGGTATTTCACCCGGTTAACATAATAATTGATGCCTACCACTGATTTTAAATATACATAGGAGATTACCTAATGTATATTATATACGATGTTAAATTTGTTGATTTCGATTGATACTTGATACGGTCGTTGCCGGTAGTTAGAACATGGTGGATGAAAAACAGCTTTAATTCTCTATTTTCTACATAAGACAGTGCCTGTACCAATTCAGGAATATGAATGTTGTTATACATTCGTTTGATGTGTTTTAGCTTTTGATTTTGGCATTTGATTATATAGGGATTTTCCGTTTCTAATTTTACTTGCAAGTAGGATACTGAAATAATTCAAATCAAACTTCGGGTGTCTTAAAAATAGTTTGTTGATGTACAGTAGTGAGTACGAAATTTTATATTAGAATAGGGAATTTGAATCATGTCTTTTTTGCCATTTACAAAAAGTTACCATTTCGTTACATACATTATTAAAGATCCGTATCGGATAACCATACATACAGATTTTTCTCCAAATGTCACGAATTTCATAACAAGATATTAAATAAATGACATTATGATTATTTTTCGCATGTAGCTGCTAATTTTATACCAAGACAGCTGTCAGTATACCACACGGTTAAGCATAGAACCCTATCAGGAAAAAAAAACCAGAAATATATTTGGCAGGAAACCACAAACACCATACGTTTGGAGAAAACAACATTCAATTATACTCAGTCAGACAATAACTGATCATTGTCCACACTTGAGACTTTGAGATATCATGAAATAGTTATTATTTTTTCTAATTTTTATCTTCGTTTTCTGTCAGATAATAAGTTGAATATCGATGGGAAGAAATTAATTACAAGTACATTTCATTAGAAAAAAATGCATGTTTAATACGTTTCCCAAAAGAATTATCTAACTTCAAATTTATCACGTCAGCACACCTACATGAAGTTATAAAACGTACAACTCTATATATACTAGATACTGTCATTGTCGGTGGTCAATTTCCGCAAAATGAGCGCTCAACAGAACTTTACAGAATTTGAAAACGCCACGTATTGTGCAGATAACTGTAACAAAACAAATTATATTCTGCTAATAATAGTTTTATATACATTTGGATCTTTAACAGTTCTTTTTAATATTCCATCATTATTTATATTGATAGTTACATTCTGGAGAAAACTGGAATTGAAAGGTATTCATATGATGAGTTTGAGTTTTACTGACGCCTTACTAGGAGTTATGTGGATGCTATCTGTGAATACACTTGGAGGAACAAAGCTATCTTTCATTAATTGTATTTTCAGAAATTGGTTGTATTGTGTTACGTTTCTCGCAACCAGGTTTCAGGTGTTAGGAATTTGCATTGAGCGAATTATATTTATTTGTTTAAATAAAAAAATTGTGAGTCAACAGAAGAAAAAAATGTCAATCGGCATAATTATAATGTCATGGGGACTAGCTATACTTATAGTTACCATTATGGCGGCTGTCATAGTCAGGAGTTACGATGAAGACCAAACGTGTTCATTTGATGGTCTTTTTCAAGAACATAAGAATGCAACATTTGGAACAATGGGGGTCATTACTGCCCTTACGGTTGTTGCCGTGGTATTTACCATGACAATTGTATTGGTTTTTCTTATTCAACATCAAAAGAAAATGAACAAATTAAATGTTCGTAAAATTAAAAAAATCTGACATTAACCTGTGCATAACAATTGGTATAATAGCTATTTTTTTCTTTGTTGTAAATAGCCCTTAACAGTGGTGTATCTACTGGAAGGGTTCTATCCTGGTATGCCATCATCAAGAATTATACGGAATGCGTCCTTTTTGTTTGCAGGGATAAATTCAATGGTTGATCCATTCATATACCTTTTTAGGATTAAATACTATAGAAATTTACTCCGAAAAAGTATAAACCAAATTCGCTACTGCTCTTCTGTTCGTCCCCAAAGTTTGTGATTGAGAGTTTAAAGAATCGCTTGAACCCCACATTTTTGTTATTTAAAACGAACTGTAGAACAATTATGATGTTGTCACATATGTTTAAAAGGAAATTAAGACTTCTCAGTGTATATATCAGAAGTAAATACACAGCTAAGAACATCAATTACAGCGCTTTTTACTGGAATTAGTTAGAATACTAGTATTTTACATAATTATCAACAAATGCATTTGGTTATAGAAAATTTATGATATTTATGATGTATGATTGAAATAAAAATATTATAATGTCATTATTTTTTTTGCTATTCATATTATAAGAACAGAACAAATATGGCTTTTGAAATATCAACGATTTTTTTCATTTTGGTTCTTAAGAAATTGTCAGGATACAAGCATTATACTATAATTGTCAGAAAATTAGAGATTTACACAATCAAGTAACAATTTTACTGGAATTGCCGATATGCATGTAATTTTGAATTTATTTTCTTTTTAAAAAGGCTTCTGTTATGGCATTTTTGAGACAATGGCGTCATCCAAAGAAGTGCAAATATAACATGGAGTCATTTATTAAAACAAACAAAAAAGGGAATGGCGTCTTAGATAATGGCATTGCGTCTATCCATCATAAAATTGCTTGGGGAAAACACTCTATAATAAAATCAGCACAAAAAAGAAAATGATTTTACAATGCTAGGTGACGCATTCAAACCTAAAGACTTTTATCCTTCCGATGCGCCTGGTTCTTGCACTTTTAGGTAGAGTTCATATTTCTCCCAGGTTTGTTTGACCATGAAGTGTACGTTTGGAATGAAATTTTAACATTGGTTAACTACTGTTGTCTTAGTTTGATTTTGCATCAAGTTTAAGCTATAAAAGTATAAGTTGAGTTAATGGTTTTCTTTCCTAAAAACAGTAGGTGCTTTGAGGGGTTTGAATTCCTTGCTTGTCAGAATATTTTGCATTAACTTAATTTCATTTTGCTAAATTTATAAAGGTTTTTATGAACTATGTTTATACCAAACAACATATGATAAAGACAACTGATGGTGTGTAGCGTGCTACATTATCAATATAAAATACATTATTACATGTTCGTTATTTCTTCATTTTTTCTAAAGCAGCAATGTACAAATCAGAAATGAAAAATGACTATTTTATATGGCATATAATAACATGATTCTTTAAATGCCATTGAGTGTGGCATATCCTCTGGTATCTTTCGCCTCTGTTTTTCAAATGTCAACTATGTTTAAAGCTTTTAGAAAAAGGTTTTCCACAGAGACCCAGAACAAGTCTGATCAGAGAAAACACAACTTCACAGAGACCCAGAGAAAACTTCTGATCCGAAAAGCCACAACTGTTAAACAGTGGCTATATTAAAAACTATGAGATAGAAAGTTTGCCAAAGAGACCAGGAGAAAAAGTCTGATCAGAATAGCCACAGCTGTTAAAGAGTAGCTATATTAAAAAATTATGAGATAGAATGTTTGCCAAAGAGACCCAGAGAAAAAGTTTGATCAGAGAAGCCACAACTGTTTGACTGTGACTATATTAAAAATTAGAGAATGATTGCCAAAGAGACCCAATTGTTACTGAACGTTTTTGTTTTATTCAAGAACTCAATAACTGATTTACCTTTAAATACCTTTGAGATCTAGATCAAAAGACATTTGAATATAGTTATCGAGGTCTAAATTTAAGGTTAGTTTAGAAGACAATACAATTAAAACCAAGGAGTAAACAAAGACTCATAAAACCAAAGGACATTTACATCAACAGTTATAATTAAGAATTAAGAAACAACACGAACTCCACAAAAAACCGGGAGTGAAATCAGGTGCTCCTGAAGGGTAAGCATTTCCTGCACCATTTACAGCACCCGTCGTGTTATTTCTTTGTTCAGTTCGGTAATGATGGAGAGTTATTATGACTGAGGAAGAACAAAGAAAAAAGATACTGAAAAGAATTAAACTATGAAAGAGTTATTATAATGGGAAAATGTCAATAAGATATTGTATTATTATATGTTTCTTACAAATTGTCCTAGCAAAAATAAACTCAGTCTCAGTTTTGTGTAAAAGTGTAATTACTTTACATTCGTGCAATATAAAAAATTGCTACCATTTAATTATTCTTTTTGTATTATCTTTAAAGCAAATTGCCATTCTATTCTTACTGAATGCATTTTGTTTGTCCGAGAAAACATTCATTTTGTAGTGCATTTTTGTTTTTTGGACGGGTATGTGAGGGAATATGTCACAACGAACACACACAGTTTATAATAAGTGATTGTACTTGAACGCTTTAAATCAAAGGGATGACATTATTAGCCCTATTATTCTGCTTTTTCGTCGACAACGCGGTTTCAACCATGTTTTCCAACAGGATAACGCTAGATTTCATGTAAGAAGGATTTGTATGGATCATCTTCAAAAAAAACATATTCGAGTTCTCCCGTGGCCAGCTTTATCATCGGATGTTCCCATATAGAACATTTATGGGATCAATTTGGTAGACGTGTTTAAGATAGGCAAAATCCACTGGAAAAAAAAACGCTACTAGATTTGCGATTAGCTCTCATAAAGTTGGGAAACAATACACACTAAGCAAACATTAGACTTTGATTGTATGTATGTGTCGTAGATGTGAAGCTGTAGTTGCTTCGAGAGTGGGTCATACTCGCTATTACATTTCGCAAACTGAAAATGAGGATGACTTTGATCCGTCCATCTTCGGTCCAGGAAGTGTCTAGAACGTTTTGTTTTGTTACTGTGTCACGTAGGACGTAAAAAAACATATTTCATTTTTTTCGTAATTTTTTTCTACTGCACGGTAAAATATTATTTTTGATCTAAGTGTTGTATTGTTTTTTTGTGTTGACTAGTATATAAAACAATAAAACACGTCCTTCAGACAAAGCTATTTTGAAAAATTGAAAAACAAGAATACAAAAATTGTCATTCAACAATAACACATTGACGGATTGTTTAATTACACAGCCACGTCATGTGTAAAAAAAAACCCACAAAAAGTCATGTATACAAAGCATATTTGCAACAATAAAAGCCAATTATACATAGATTGTCATATACCAATAAGACATTGACGGGATGTATAAGTACAGAGTCAGGTCATATATAAAAAAAAAACACAAAAAGTTGCCAAAGTACTTTTTATATCTTTAAAGCAAGTTGCCCAAGTACTGATCCTATTCTGACTGAATGCATTTCTTTCGTTAGAGAAACCCATTTATTCTGTATTGCATTTTTCGGACGTTAAATACATATTTAGAAAATTCTAATCTAAGCTTTCTTACTACGATTTGTACAGTAGGGTATATTACTTTTGGGCAAAAAAAATAGGCAAAGCCTTCGAGCTGATTTTTATGGACAATTTCAAGTTTAGAGAGAATGAATTCAGTCTTTACTATTTTCGAATCAGACATATTAATTTATACCTGTTTCAACCGCACTTAATCACAACTTCATTTCAAAATTCATAAGCAATAAGTGTAATTTCTTACCCTCACTAGCTATTTGGGGCAGAATCATACAGACATAAATGGGAAAGATTTTGGAAAATAAATTGCAATTAAAATACCGTTAATTTAGACAACAGTTATCAAAGGGCGATAACTGTGTAATCTGGCCATACTCAAGATCAGACTTCTTTACCTATAGAATTATTGCAAAAAAAGTAAAAACTCCGCGGTTAATTTAAAACTGAAAGTCCCTGGCAAAATCAAACGCTCAAACACGTCAAACGAATGGGTAACAACTGTCAGATTTTTTACTTGGTACAGGCATTTTGTTATGTAAAAAATAGTGGATTGAACTAAATTTTATAGCTAGCTAAACATCTAACTTTTATGACAGTCGCATCAAATTCAATAATTAAATCAATAAAAAATGTATCAAGGATACCCCGCTATATTTATGTACGTCAAATGGGTGTTTCATCCACTACAATAGTCATTTGTTAACTCTATTCACAATTTTCATTGTGTCCTTGCAATGCAGCTTCAAAAAATATTGAAACATGAGACATTACACGAGAACTTAAACATAAATATGCTTTGTATTTTGGCCCTTTAATTTAATAAAAAAAATATTATCCTTATGGAGACAAAAAGACTGCATATATTAAAAAACGCTGATCTCGTGAGTGTTCGGGTACTCTCTTTAAATGCGGTCGGCCTGGGACGCATTGTTTTTTTGAACAATGTTGTGAATAGGAAATAGAGTGCATGCAAATAAAATATACATATTGAAATACGTTTTTTTAAATGCTCTCTATATTTTAACTTATAAATCAAATGCACTTTTACAATTCATTTGAAATGAGCATAACTATAACGTCAGGATTACTGTTATTGTGAAATCATGAACCTTCACAGCATATATTAATTAGGAATACAGTAGTAATTAATATTCAACTTATGTCTTATTAGTCAGCTCTATTCTAACAACTTTGAAATATTCAAAGCTTGATGACAGATGTGTTTTGATTAACCGAATTAATCAACCCGTCATGAAAATTACTGTTAGCACGTTGAGTGTGTCATTTTTCTTACAAATAAGTTATGTTCATTTGCAAGGTTCATAAAACTTTCTGTTTAAAGACCAGCTGTACTTTTCTATTATGTATATAAACCAGTCCTTTATGTATCTACATTGAAACCTGTATAAGGCTGACTATATCATTCTAAAGAAGAAGAAAAAACATAACTTTATTGATTTCACGTGTCCAAAGTGCTGAAAGTTACCTTTTTTGAAGAGGTAAATCTGAGACTAAGATTAAAGAAGTTTACTGTTGCTTAAACCTTGTTTTAATCACATACTATTGTTAAGAAAATATTAAACTTTTAATGAAAGCAGTTATTGTTTGTCAAACTGCTATATTTAACCAATGAATATTTGCCAATAAAGTGTGTGTAAAGTTTTAAACAAAATATTTGTATATCTTTGTCAAAGGGTCAATATTAATTTTGACAACATGTTATTAAATGATTAAACTAATCAATGTATTTGTCTTCACCATTTTAAGGTAAGAAACATGAGGGAATTGCATGAACTCCGAAAATATTACCCTCCATGCGAATCCACACTCATTTATCATTTAAAATTCAGTAAAATATCATATCAGACAACTTTAATGATATCTTGAAGATCTAATATCGAAATAACCTGAAGCTTGTAAATGCAGACATTGTCACATATAGACCGTACTGGTCAGTCAATTCATTGTGGGACGTTAAACTTATGAATTTTCTATTACAGTAGTTCATCCTCATGGCTGCGTGGGAGCAGTTTTTGTTTAAGGATCAAGTCCATGTTAATAATTTCCGTTAAGTACACGATAGTAAGGTATACACTGAACTATGAATATGCCATTCGATTGAGCAGAGGGTATGTTTCTACTGTGAAATAAGATGTCAACAATTGGAAAGTTAAAATCATCATGTTTATCATAGTTTCTGGTCTAAAATTATTCATCTGTGTCGAGTTCAAGATATGAAAGAGGCGATATTCTTTCGATAGTATCCCTATTCAGGATATAATTATTAGATGATGTGATTGTGATTGACAAAAAAACTTTCCGCCATAGCAGACAGATGAAGCAGATATCAACCACTTCCATGTAAATCCTTTGACAATGCTCAAAGATCATAACACATAGCTTGCTAAAGCAGCCGCCGCGCCGAAATGGTAATTGCCAAATAAATAATTCGTCGGGTCATTTCTTAAATGACCTCATCATAGAAACCATACTCAAAAACACATCCTACCAGCCCCATTCAAGCCTTTAATTTGCAATCAACATTTGAATAACTATCTTTAAACATTATATAAAATCGATATTGGGATTATCACAAAACTTTTAATTTTGTTTAACGTACGATTTGTTGTACCCTTGTAAGAACAATTTTGTTGGCGCATGTACTGTTAAATCGTCTAATTATGTTCTTCTTAAAATAACATATTTGTAAATGCAACAGATCAAAAGATTAATTATAAATCTTAATTTTACAACAGTCAATGCTCGTAAGTTTGTATATAATTTTTAAATACACAAGCGAGTTTGAAGTAAGTATCTCTATCAAATAAGTTTCAAGGCAGAAATTCACATAGGGCATCATATGGTCTTCAACAATAAAGAATCAAACAAAGTTTTTGTTTTATACATGTTTACAACTTTAAGAAAGAAAAAGAAATTTGAAGAGACACTGAAGTATATCAAATTGCAACAAAGGTTCAATTAAAAAAGGTCAAATTCGACGTCATGTTCACTCTAAACCCGCCGTATCTTTTTTTTACATATCTGTCTGGTTTCAACATTAGTATTTTGAAATACCGGATGCTGTAATTTTAGAACATATCTAAATTTATGCTAGAATACAAAACAATAAATAGCATTTCGGAAAGTCAAGAGGGAAACGTCGGTCAATAAAAAGCGCGAGAGGAGCAGTGGCGGATCCAGAGGAGGGGTTCCGGGGGTGCGCACCCCCCTTTATTTTTGACGATCAATGCATTTGTATCGGGACATATGTTTTGCACCCCCCCTTTGCCCTGCGTTAGCACCCCCCCTTTCGAAAATTCCTGCATCCGCCCCTGAGGAGTTTGTTAATCCAGAGAAGATACAATTTGCTGAATGGGGTATTAAAACCTACAACACAAAAGATACCGAATACACTGTAAATGCAAATTGGAATGTCCCTAAAATCAAAAGCTCACACACATCCAAATTATGAAGAAACAATCTTATTCCTGACTTGGTAAAGGCATTTACTTGTGTATGAATAGAAGAAATTTATTACATACATTATTGTAAATAGACCAATTTCTTTGCAAGGAAACTTAGAACAAAGCTAAAATTAAATTTATTTTAAAATGTAACACACTTATGTATCTATCTGATAAGTTGAACCCTTTTTGACTGAATCTTATAATTGGTTACTATGTTATACTGTAATATTATTAATTCGCATATTTTAACAAATTTGATTCGTTTAGGGATAGTCACATGTTAAACTATATTTTTGAAGGTAGAGAAAAACGGCGGATAGCAAAAAGAATATTGCACAGAGCATATTGCACGGTTATTTTTAGAATATATAAAACCCGATTTACTTTGTGACGTCATGTAATGAATTTCAGGATATCGTTTAACGTTTTGAAACAAATATCTGTGATCAATTATTTGACGAAAAAAATTTTCAATTACATAAGATGTCAAACAAACGAAAAAAAGTAAATTAAATAACAACTAATATGTTGTTTTTGTCAAGGAGACAATATGATATCTATAAAATTCAAACAAAATCAAATGACGATTTTGATACAAATATGCATAATGGTCTGAAATTAATAATATAACAAATATAGCCTTTGTATGAGGTCAATACAGGATATATCGACCCAAAGAAGTATATCGACCTCGGACTTCGTCCTCAGTCAATATACTTCTTTCAGGTCAATATATCCTTGTATCGACCTCATACAAAGGCTATATTTGTATAAAATCAGTATCCCACGTCAGGTCGAGAGTTGACCATTCACAAACATATCTAACCCTGCCTAATTCTTTATGCACCCGTCCCCTGACAGGAGCATGTAGTTCAGCAGGTGTCGTTGATTCATGTTTGTCATATTTGTTTTCGTTATGAATTAGGCCGTTAGCTTTAATCAATTGAATTATTTATATTTTTCATGTCGGGGTCTTTTATACATGTTACATGTATATCCGACCACACGATATGGATTTTTCTCATTGTCAATGCAGCACGGTTGCTCATATTTTTTAACATCCAATTTATTTGAATTTTGGTGGATAGTTGTCTCATTGTCATTTTAACCACATCTCCTCATTTTTATAATATCAATAACAGTGCATTTCAGAAATACACGCTTTACAGAGAAAAATGATGAATAATTAAGGTCTAAAATCGCATTTTCATGATTTCCAGGAATAAAAAGAAAAATGGATTTTTCGATTATTCTTTCTGTTCTCAGTTCTAAGTAATTTGAAAAGTACAATCCCACTTCCGAGGAAATTCAAAACGGAAAGATAATTATCAAAGGTACCAGGATTATAATTTAGTACGCCAGACGCGCGTTTCGTCTACATAAGACTCATCAGTGACGCTCATTTCAAAATATATATTTATAAAGCCAAACAAGTAAAAAGTTGAAGAGCATTAAGGATCCAAAATTCCAAAAAATGTGCCAAATACGGCTAAGGTAATCTATGCCTAGGATCAAAAATCCTTTTTTTTTCGAAAAAATCAAAGTTTTGTTAACAGCAAATTCGTAAAAGTGACCACATTATTGATATTCATGTCAACACCGAAGTGTTGACTACTGGGCTGGGACGAAAAGAGCCTAATCAAATTTCAAAAGCTCAAACACATCAAACGCATGGTGTGTTGTAGAAGTGCACATGGCGTTTGTGGAATATTGTCAACCTTTCTTGTCTTCTGTGTGAATAAAAGATTTCTGAAATAATTCACTTTATTGAAAACACAGACCGATCATACAGAAACACAATGTACTCACGATCTTGTTCTATAGCTCGTATTACTTTTGATATTTCCACTTCATTTAGATTTTAGATAATCACTATTGCTTCAGACAATTTTGCATAGTATACCTCCTTGCTTCTATTTTTGATTTTATGGAAGACCGAAGTTGGTCGGTCGACAAGGCGTTAACCTCAATTATAGACCATAAACATATTAATACTTCTTTCCCAAGTTGCAGAGCAACATGCTCGAATTGTAAACAAGGAGATTCCTTTAAACTTTCCAATTCTAAGATTACCACATCATCATTCAAATAATCTGTATACTGGCGATACACGTTGAAACATTAAATGCTAAACTGTGTACTCTGCGTGTTTTGTATATCGGGTGGTATGCCTCGGCATTTACTAAAACACGAGTATACCAACTACCATTATTTCGTTATTTTTCTGTACATAAATTAGGCCGTTTGTTTTCTCGTTTGAATTGTTTTACATAGTCATTTCAGGGTATTTTATAGTTGACTATGCGGTATGGGCTTTGTTCATTGTTGAAGGCCGTATGATGACCTATAGTTTTTAATTTCTGTGTCATTTTTGGTCTCTTGTGGAGAGTTGTCTCATTGGCAATTATACCACATCTTCTTTTTTCATATTAAACTAAGAACCCTATGAGAAAAATATAAGAATATACATAAGTTTTTTGGTAAAACACATTCAATTATACTCACACTTAGTCCTTCCAAATCATTACTGATCTGGATCCACACTTGTGATATTATCAAATAATTATTTTGTTTCTAATATTGACTTTGGTCTTCTTTTAGATCATTCGTTTATTAATAAGAGGAAATTAATTTACACTATACGCTGTAACTCTTTTTACAGGTAAATTTCATTAGTACTCATTGCGTGTTTGATACGTGCACCCAAAAAATATCTAACTATAAATGAATCAACTGTTGGAGAAACGTAATCAGAGTACTTATATCAAAATATAGTTCTTAATATATCAAATACGATCATCATTTGGTGATCAATTCAGCGAAATGAGCGTACAACAAAACTTCACAGAATTTGATAATGATACGTATTGCGCAAATAATTGTAACAACACAAATTCTATGTTGTTCGTTGTAGTTTTATATGTCTTTGGATCTTTAACAGTTGCATGTAATGTTCCATCATTACTTATAGTGATGGTTGCATTCTTAAGGAGACTTGAAATGAAGGGAATTCATATGATGAGTTTGAGTTTAACTGATGCCTTACTTGGAGTTTCTTGGATGATGTTAACGAGTACACTTGGAGGAAGAAAGCTATCTTTTGTTGACTGTGCTTCCATAAGTTATATGCTTTGTGTTACGTTTTTCGCATCTATGTTTCAGGTCTTAGGAATTTGCATTGAGCGAAATATGGTAATCTGTTTAAATTCAAAACTTGTGATTAAACATAAAAGAAAAGTTTCAATGTGCATAACTATGATATCGTGGGGACTAGCTATAGTATCAAGTGCAACAGTGTCAGCTGTTTACGCCGGGAGTTATCATGATGCCCGAACGTGTTCTTTAGATAGTCTTTTTCAAGACCAAATAAAAACAGCAATTGGAACATTCGGAGTACTTTTTGCCATTATTCAAGTTGCAGTGGTATTTACCATGACACTTTTGCTAGTATTTCTCATTCAACACCAAAAGAAAATGGACAAATTAAATGTTCGAAAAATCAAGAAATCCGATATTAAACTGTGCATAACAATTGGTATAATAGCTTTATTTTTCTTTGCTGTAAATAGTCCTTTATCAGTGGTGTATTTACTCGAAGGGTTCTATACTGGTATGCCATCATCAAGACTTATACGGAATACGTCCTTTTTGTTTGCAGGTATAAATTCGATGATTAATCCATTTATATATCTTTTCAGGATTAAATACTTTCGAGATTTACTCCGTAAAAGTATAAACCAAATTCGGTCCTCTGTTTATCCCGAAAATATGTGAATAACAGTTAACAATAAATTGCCTCAACAGCACAGTTTTATTATTTGAAACGAAATGATACTTTTAACAAATGGCCGTACGTTTTTATTATTTTCATTGGCAAGACTGTATTCTGCCTTCTATCATGTCTATATATGTCTTTTGATTATATTTTACTGTGATTTGATGACTGATTGCCGTACACTGTATACTCACAATTATTTGTTTTTTATGAAGAAGGGTAAACGACAACGTACGTCGAGAATATGAATGTTATTACCAAAAATATTAATATACATGAACATGCAATAGTTATATGATGTCAATGATTATCTAGTTGTCATTTTCCCAGGTTTGTCTTTTTATTTTGACACAAATGTAAGAAATGTTATAGTTTTGTAAGCTTATTCACCAAGAGACAAAACGATATCGAAATGAAAAATCAATTTTGAAATAAATGTTTCAATGTTTCCCAAACATGGTTTCTCAATGGAATAAACATAATAGTTCTTGAAAATCTGGTCATTATCGTGATACATGGACTGCCCGTAGGACAGTGGTATTGACTGCGACAGCGATAATGACCTCGCCTTTGGCTCAGTCATTATCACTATCTTAGTCAATGCCACTGTCATGTGGGAAGTCCATATATCACGATAATGACCAGCTTTTCAAGAACTATTATATTATTATTATGGCAGGAAAGTGTCAATAAGGTATTGTTTTAGTACACGTTTCTGTCCAACTATCTTAAAAATCAAGGTTACTCACTCACAGTTTTATGTAAAAGTAAAACTACTTTACAATACTGTGCATCAAATAATATTTGTTGGATGCTAATTTTCGTAGATTTTGTAGGTACATGAGATCAACGAATTCAAGTATTCAACGAATTGCAAATTTTCTACAGGAGTAGAATTTGTCAAAGCCATAAATTTAAAAATATACACGAATATAAGTTTAACTCAAACCACCAAAATTGGTACACAGAGGGGTGTCAGGATTGATCAATTGAAAGACCGACCTAAGGGAGGGTTTTTTGGGGGCAATCCTGACACCCCGAGGTGTGTTCTATGACAAGAAAAAAACTTAAAATATGCATTATCTTACTTTCATATCTGGCTTACTAAATTATAATCCTGGTACTTTTGATAACTAATTATATGTACCGTTATAAAAAAGTATACAAATTTGCAATATTTAGCATCCTATTTTACCACACGAGTTGGATATTCCTTTCTGATGCGTTCCTTTTTTTATACGCCCTATGGCTTATTTAGTATGTGAATTAAAACTCATTGATTAATCTAGATATATAAACTTTTGACATTACTATCAATATACAAGAAAAAGATTACTGTAACTGCATAAAGTAAGACACACATCAATTGTTACCATCCGATAACGGTTTATTAAAAGTACAAGACACTTTGTAAGTAATTTATTGTACCAACTAAGTTTATTGAAAACAGGATGGGGTGCTATGTTGTTGGTTGTTTTCTATTGGTAATGAAATTTCTATCGCGGAAAAGCGATTTTTTTTCAACAATGTCCATTGAATTTAATAAAATAGTCAGAATGATTTTCTTTTGAATAGTTTTACATTAAAATACATCTCACATATTATATATGAAAATGTCTCTGTAATGAAGCGACAAATTAACAAAAATTACACTTTTTTTCTAAAATTAAAATGCGGACAATGACGAATTTTTTTACACCTATCATAGATTGAACTTTAAAAAGTAAATTCCCAAATCGGCAACAAAAAAACTATCAGACTCATATAATTTTGAAGTATAATATTATAGTTTGCATTTTATCAAGGAAAATAATGACCTCACCCATGTCATTCAGGTATGCCTTATGGTGCATTTTTCATTGAAACATGGTATCGTCCAGGGGCCGGTAACAAGAAATTGTATTATGAGAGGTCGTAAGTATTGAATTAAGGGGAAGATAAGATAATTCTAAGATCACTCAAAGAGTGTAAATCAAAGCTCCCTCAGTTGTTCGTAGATCGCTCTTATTTCTCGCTTAATTTTAGTTGCATCGTAGTAATTTTCAAGTTACGAGTTCTTAATAATTTTCTGGTGTCTCCGTTTTTTGGTTCCTCGCAAAGAAATTTGAATCACCTTAAATGAATCATATAAACGTTTTAATGAACGATTAAATGCGCATAACAATCAACAACCAATTTAACATAATAGGTTATCTGTTAATGTGGCACGGTAGTATTTCCGGGCCCATAAGGGATACTGATAGCCTTTTTAGAATTTCACCACTTTCTAACACTGCAAAAAAATCTACATTCACAGTTAACTGAAGTACTTTCATTTTACTATTCAGAAATGAATTTGAATATGTATCATGACCGTTTACTTTTTTTGCTATTTTTAAAAACCTAAGGCCACTAATACTTTTAGGTCTTTTATGGTGCAGTGAATGCAAAATTAAAAAACATTCTCAAAAATTCATTTTCATCTGTATTTAAAATTATTTCATATTTTTCTACACCTGATTCATCACTCAGTTTGGGAAAGTATGTTCAGTTGATACTGTATGTTTTGTCCAATCACACTGTTTAGATACATTTACCTAAGTAGGGTACACAAAAGAGCAACCTAAATTCTGGAAAGCAAATACTACCGTGCCACCTTAACGTAGTTCTGCCCATCAAGGCACATCTCCATTCACATAGAGGAAAATGTCAATACACAATATATCACAATACAACGCGCATCAATTTGTATATTAAAATATAAAAATTAACGCCACCTCAAAAATTTATGTTACATGCACAAATAAAGCAAAAAAAATCTTTGATATAAATTAATTAAATGTTCTTTCAATGCAAAAACAACTCATTCTGGGACCATGTGTGCCCGTTATGTAATTGCAAGGCCAAGATTCCTATACTACACTATCAAGCATTTGGAAGTATTCCTGACTTGTAACATGTATTTTCAAAGTGTAAAAAAGTGATGGATTTAACCTGGTTTAAAGAGCTGAACCTCTCACTTGTATGACAGTCTTTTCAAATTCTATGATATTGATAACGATGCGTGAACAAAAATGACACAATAGGCAAAAAAGTACAAAAACCAGGTATACAACAACAACACCCATTCCACTAAAAACTGAAGATGATTTTAGATGATTCTAAAGGGTAAGCAAATCCTGCTCTACGTGTGGCGCCCATCGTGTTGCTCATTATATTACAAAGCCGGAAAATATTTGGTATACCAGCTCATGTTGGCTTTCGTAAAATTTAAGAAGTGATGATTTAAACTTTACCATTTGGAACTCTTGGTTTTAAATTTAAAAAGGTCACAAATTTCTCCTTGTTTTATATTTAACACTTCTCTCAACAAGCCAAAATTGAAATGATTTACAGAAAAGAGAAACTACCATCTTCCAAATACATGGCCATGAAAACACTGATATATAATTTCCTATTCAGATGAATTAATAATTAGAATACAAAAGTTCTAAGGTTGACGTATTAACTTTTTTTAGCAACTTGTTCTAATATTAACAAGTGAATGTGCAGCTTAGAGAAGTCGGGATCACTCTTACAAAAAATGTCAAGTGAAGCTATTGCGAATTGTTCCTGGTACACCCCTAAGTTGCTAAGTTTGTTTTAATTACACTTAATAACTGACCAAAATTTAAGAATGATTTTGTGTTACCGGAATTAGTAAGAATACTTTAAGGTAGACGTCAGAATCGTTCTTAAATCATGCACTTTTTCAAAACATTAAGGGCTGTCAATCATTCTAAGATAGGTCTGAGGTAGGGTCCTGTTACATTCTCAAATCTCAAGACGCCCTTTAGACAATCGTAAGACATACGAATGCTTCTTGTTACCGGCCCCAGGTTGATTCTTTGAAAGAATGACCTATCGTTCTGAAAGAAAATTACTCCATATATGTATATTAGACATACTAATTTATACCTTTTTCAACCGCAATCAATCACTACTTTATTTCAAAATTCATAAGCGATACTTTTTAAGTGTAATTTCAAAGCCTTACTTGCTAATGCAGGTTGGACATGAAGAAATGAATCGGAAAGATGCTTGAAAAAAAAATGCTATGTATACACTGTCAAGACTAAGAACGTTAATTTCAGGCAACACCCTTCAAATGGGGATAACTGTAATTTCCCCACACGCATGCTAATTTTTTTTAACCTTTAGAATTATAACGCCACATCTACCCCAGACAAAACACAATGTTAGTTGCTTTCGTTTGTCTTATCTAAAATTCAATTATTAAATAATGAAAACAATAATTGAATTCATCAAGGATACACATCTATAGTTATGTACGTCAAACGCGCGTTTCATCCATCAATTAAAAGGTTAGCATAGCCGTTTGTTGTTTCTGTTCACAATATGTATTGTGTCCTCGCAATGGAGCTTCAAAACGTATCAAACAAGTGAAACTGTGAGCTACTGCTCACTGATGATACCCCCGCCGCAAGTGGATAATATTAATAGTGTAAAAATATGCAAGTGTTCGGTAAACAGGAAGTTGTCGAGTGATGAATCTGAAAACGCATCACACGGTATAGCTGACTTATATAAAGATCCTGAAACCAAATTTCAGAAATCCTTGTAATGTAGTTCCTGAGAAAAATGTGACGAAAATTTTCAACTTGGCTATCATTTGTAAAATCATACGAGTGTTCGGTAAGCAGGAAGTTGTCAAGTGATCAATCTGAAAACGCATCACACGGTATAGCTGACTTAGATAAACTCTGAAACCAAATTTCCGCAATCCTTGTATTGTAGTTCCTGAGAAAAATGTGACGAAAATTTTCAACTTGGCTATCATGTGTAAAATCATACAAGTGTTCGGTAAACAGGAAGTCGATGAATGATGAATCTGAAAACGCAATACACGGTATAGCTGACTTAGATAAACCCTGAAACCAAATTTCAGAAATCCTTGTATTGTAGTTCCTGAGAAAAATGTGACGAAAATTTTCAACTTGGCTATCATGTGTAAAATCATACAAGTGTTCGGTAAACAGGAAGTCGATGAATAATGAATCTGAAAACGCATCACACGGTATGGCTGACATAAATAAATGTTGATACTAAATTACAGAAAGGGTGGATGTGTAGTTCCTGAGAAAAATGTGACGAAAGTTTCATGGGACGGACTGACTGACGGACTGACAGACAGAGGTAAAACAATATACCCCCTTTTTTAAAGCGGGGGTATACAAATGAGTTATAACACGATAACTAAAACATAAATATGCTTTATATTTTAGTCCGTTTATTCAATAACGAATTATACTCCTTATGGAAACAAAAAGGTCAAAATATGTATCATATATTAAAGGCTTATTTAGGAAACGGTGGTTTCGTGAGTGTAAGAGTGAACGCATAAAGTGCGGTAGGTTTGGCATGCATTGTTTTTTAAACATTTTTTGTGTATAGGAAATATATAGAGTGCATGCAAGTACAAAATACATATATGGAAATGCGTTTTTTGTTCTCTCTCTATATTGTAGATTATAAATGAAATTGACTTTTTCAAAAACACTCGAAAAGGGCATACCTGTTAAGTCAGGACTACTTTTATTGTGATACACGAACCTCTCTGTATTGAAGCGACAAATTAACAAAACTTCTCATTATTTGTTTCTAAAATAAAAAATGCGGACTATGACAATTTTTCAACACCTATCATAGATTGAACTTAGAGCATATTTCATTGAAACATGGTATCGTCCAGGTTGATTCCATGAAAGAATGAACTATCGTTCTGAAAGAAAACAACTACATATAGGTATATAAGACATACTAGTTTATACCCGTTTCAACCGCACTCAATCCAAACTTCATTTCAAAATTCATAAACAATACTTTTTAAGTGTACTTTCATTTGTGTTTGTACCGGCCGACAAAGCAGTCAACAATGGGGTGGCATACCTGCCAACTGTCACTCTTTGCGGGGGATATCCCCCATGGAGGCTCCCAAATGGAAATTTTGAAAGAGCCATTTTGTCCACAATTTAAAACAAAACAATTAATTTTACAGTTGCTATAGGCTTAAGCTTGTAAAAGTGTGAAGAAGCCGAAAATCAACATTGAAATGTATTTGAAGGCCCATTATCGGTGACCTGGTTTTTTTTATTTGCTCATTCTTTGAAGCTATATTTCAGCTTTTTATATTACAGTTTTGGACCGAAAATGTTTTTTATATTCCGATAAAAATATGTCAACACCTCTATTTTCCCTATCATTTCATTGAAAATGGTCCCTTTTACATACCTGTTTAACAGTAAAGTTTTGAGCTTAAAAGGTCCGTGACCCCCTGTTTTTGTTCAACCAACTTGATTCACTTTCTGTAAAAAATAAAATAACAAAAAATACGGCACTTCGGATAGAAAATTTGATTAGGCCAGAGCCACCTTAAGAATGAAATTTTAAATTCATCTACATTCAAGTCCATCCGCTCCACAGAGAGTCATATAGTAAACAACCACGTCACAACCACATCAAAGCTTAAGACTTCTTCTGAACATTTGAAGGTCCCTATTATGTATTAGCTACCTTAACTACACAAAAATCCATTTAAATATCGTTTCATCTCGGCCTCTAGAATGTGTTCTACAACTAATCTGTCAGTGCTCTTAACTAGTTCATCAACTTCTATTAAAGAACTTATCATAACCAATTGTAACAAAATATATGAACATAGTGGTATAAACCATTTTTGGAGTGTAAAAAATTCCTTTATTGTTTTAAATAAATTACGGGCTTTTGATGGTCCTTTTGAATATGTTAATAGTTTTGATTTTTCTGATCTTTACACTACACTTCCACACTATCTTATTAAACAACAGTTTTCCTATTTAATTAAATGGTTGTTTTGTAAAGCCGAATGTAGATATATTTGCTGCAACTCATTCAAAGCCTTCTTCTCTAATGCGAAAGGTAAATATGCTAGATATGCTTACTGGAGGTGTGATGAGATGATTGAAGCTGTTAATTTTTTTCTTGATTATATTAATGTACGCTTCGGCAAAAAAGTTTATCGACAGGTTGTAGGTATCCCCCATGGGCACTAAGTGTGCCCCATTTAATAGCAGACTTGATTTTGTACTGTTACGAATCACACAGTAAAGACCCGTCCCAATTGCATTCACTTGATAAATTCAACAACACTTACCGTTATCTTGATGATACTTTTTCGTTAAATAATCAAGAATTTTCTCAATATACTGCTGAAATTTACCCCAAGAAACTTATTTTAAATAAATCAAATTTATTTGGTAATAACTGACCTTTCCTTGATTTAGATATTTCGGTTTTAAACGGGAAACTCCACACTAAAATTTACGACAAAAGAGATGATTTTTCGTTCCCTATTGTTAATTTTCCATTTTTAGATGGTGATGTTCCTTTGGCACAATCTTACGGTGTTATATTTCACAACTTGTCCGCTACACCCGTGTCTGTTGTGACGTTTTTTATTTTAACGAACGTATTACTGGTAAATTATTAAACCAGGGATATCGTTACCATAAATTACTTAAAACCTTTACTTTTTTCAATAGATATAAAGATTTGGTTTTGAAGTTTGGTTGTACCTTATTTCAAACGGGATAGCATATCCTCATTTTTACGGAAATTTTGTTAACCGTGCACGGAAATTTAGAAATGATCCATGTAAACTTGTCGATCCTTTAAATAAACTTATTCTAAAAGGTTACCTATTCAACACTGTAATAAGATCATTGAATATTGTTTTTATTGGTATAAATATTGATTTTGTTATCAGTAGATTAAAAGCTAACTAAATATTACTAGTATGTTATATTCATATACATATTCATGGATCTACAATCTGTCGATACCTGTAACTTGGCATTGCACAAAGTCATGTTTTTCTCTGGCTGTTTATTACGTCTTTACACTAAATCCATTGGATATTGGATGTGTACGGATTGATTGTTTAGTCTTAAATGCATGATTTTTTTATTAGATGTTCGTGGCTTTGGACTACCTGTCAGATAACTGCAAGTACTCTTAGATCTGTGCATTGTGTCATTTTGTGTCGGGATGTTTAAGTACCCGGCCACGTCCACTGGTATTTTTGTCCATCTGATGAGTTAAGCCTTTTTCAACTGATTTTGATAGTTCGTTCTTATGTTGTACTTTTATACCACTGTCCCAGGTTAGGGGAGGGTTTGGGATCTCGCTAACATGTTTAACACCGCCACATTATTAATGTATTTGCCTGTCCTAAGTCAGGAGCCTGTAACTCAGTGGTTGTCGTATGTTTATGTTTTACATATATGTTTTTTGTTCAATTTTTTTTTTTAAATAAATAAGGCCGTTAGTTTTCTCGTTTGAATTTATTTACATGGTCTAATCGGGGCCTTTTATAGCTGACTATGCGGTATGGGCTTTGCTCATTGTTGAAGGCTGTATGGTGATCTATAGTTGTTAATGTTTGTGTCATTTTAGTCTTTTGTGGATAGTTGTCTCATTGGCAATCATACCACATCTTCTTTTTTATATTTTATACTAGCTATTGGAGGTTGAAACATTAAGAAATAAATGGGGCATACCTGTTACGTCAGGACTACTGTTATTGTGATACACAAACCTTCACAGCATATATTAATTAGGAATACAGTAGTAATTAATATTCAACTTTTGTTTTATTAGTCAGCTCTCATCTAACACTTTTGAAATATACAAAGGTTTATGACAGATGCGTTATGATTAACCAAATTAATCAACCTGTCATGAAAATTAGTATTATATAACAAATAAGCAATGTTCTACCTGTGTGACGTTAATAGTCTTACGTCAAACGCGTGATTCTACGTCTGAGTTAATGTTTATCTAACCAGTCGGTCCCAGCGCTTAAAATCGTTCAATCCTTTATTGGAGGATTTATAAAGCATATATAAATAAAAAGCAATCTATTATTTCTGTTTGTTTTGTTCACGCATCGTTGACAAGATCATGAAATTTGATGTGACTGTCATACAAGCGAGATGTTAAGCTAGCTATAAAACCAGGTTCAATCCACCATTTTCTACATATGAAATTGCCTGTACTAAGACAGGAATATGACAGTTATTATACATTCATTTGATGTGTTTGAGATGTTGATTTTGCTCTTTGATTAGAGACTTTCTGTTTTGAATTTTCCTCGAAATTCTGTATTTTTATGAGTAAGCTAAGTAAAAAAAAAATGATTTTAGTTTCATTTATATATTTTGGAGTTTAGTATGACGTCCATTATCACCGAACTAGTACATATTTTGTTAAGGAGCCAACTGAAGTACGCCTCCGGATACGGGATTTGCTTGTGCATTGTGCAAGTTGGTTGCCTTCGGCTGCTTCTAATATTTGGTTTGGTTGTATTTTATTTCTCTTTTGCACATTCCCTATTTCCATTCTCAATTTTACAAAGAATGAAGTACAAAAATTGTGCAAGACTAAGTTATCTCGGATTTTCTATAGTTGGATTGGCATTTTCAGTCTTACAGGTGCACACACCTCCACTTTTACCCATCTTGAAAACGCGTCATAATAATTATAGTATACAATAATAAACATACAAAGTTCTGCTTTCAACACGATTACCATGAATTAGAAAAAGAAAATCAACAAAAGTGCATAATTTGTTAACCACTTTCAAATTGTTCTCTCTAGTAAACATGGAGTTATCTTGTATAGCCACAAATGCTGTATGAATATTTTTTAACGAAAGTAAGTACTATATGGATTAATAATAGCTTTATAGCAATATTATACCTTTTACGCAAAGATAAGATAGTCCGCGATATGTTTGTCATTGCGTCAATATGTTTATGATTGTAAAATTAAAATATCTGAATTCTCAGAAAAAACGATTGGAAAACAACTGTCATATTCATGACTTTGTACAATCATTTACTTGTGTAACACACACATCTAAAATATACGTGAACCTTGCAAACACGGCGATGAAACCATTGACCAATCCGGCAGTGACGACATTCGATACAAATATTTTGTTATAAACAGAGATAAAGCAGATGATGACAAAGATCGCTACGTATCTAATTGTAACTTCAACATATCACTACGTATCAATTGTAACTTCAACATATCACTTCGTATCAATTGTAACTCCAATATATCAATATTGATAGACACAACGTGTTCCTAGGAGAAAAATATTTAAAATATATTAACAGATCTTTAAACACAAAAAGAACATGTAAGCTATTGTACTATTAAAGTACTAACTATGTAAAATGTACATCGTCACTTGAAATGAAATGTAGACACAATCATTTGTTGATTGTTATAGAATTTGACTGCTAATTTTAGAACATTTCATTTTCTACTACTCGTTATTGATTGTTATAATGAACAATTACTTTGACATGTCAGATGAAAAACGTTTACCGTGAAACTTTTCTTTGATTTTGAACTCTTATTCAATAGATATAGAAAGATGTGTGTGAGTCCCAAATGAGATAACTCTCCACTCATTTCACATTTTATAAAAGAAAACTATTATAGGTCAAGGCACAGTCAGCAACACGGAGCCCTAGTTCACACCAAAGAGCAACCTATATAGGGTCTCTAAAATTACTAATGTAAAACCATTCAAACGGGAAAACCAACGATCTTAGAATAATTGCAGTGGGATTAAACGTGTTAATGGTACCAAACCTACTCCCTTACCTCAAACAATGGTGTAACATCGCAACATCCTTATTTATATTGATTATAAATTATTTACTAAATTTGCGTTTGTTAAATATGAGGGATTTCTATTCCATTAACTTATGATTTCAAATAGCAAATTAAATTTTCTGACCTTCATTCCGGTCTGAAGCATTGCACGCTTATCTGTTTGAATTAATATTGAAAAGAATACAGCCTGAATATGAAACAGCGAACGAAAAACATACAATTAACTATACTACAACCTTTTTTCTGTAATGAATCCCAGTCGACGTATTATGCAGAACTTGCTTATTTAATGTTATTTTATTTTTTTATCGTCCCAATTATATTTTGAAGCCGGAAGCTTCTCAAACAACTGTGAATTATTGAACGAAAAAAAACACCAAACGTCACTAAATATATTTTACATTTGTTCAGTTTGGATTGTTAGATAATGAACTATATAATTTTACATTTGACCTACCAGAAAGTATGGACAGCACATTTATATGACGACACAAAATACTAGTATGTACCTCACTTAATATTACGAGCGCATAACAAGTCATTAAAGAAAGAACAGTTGAAGTCATTACTGTATTGGCTACACTCATATTTCCTAACACCAACAATTACCTAAAACTAAGAATTTACCGACCAATTTAATGAATGGGAAACAACTGTCATAAGTTTACATGATACAAGTGATATGATAGACCCTAAAACCTTGTAAACAGAATACTTAATTGACAACAAAATTTTGCTTAGTACACACGCTTAACGCTAAATGCTAAACTTTAGTGAAACAAAAAAAAAGATATTAAAATCACAAAAACATATTAAGTATGAGTTTCATTTAATGCAACAAGTGCCAAACAACTAAACCTCACAACAAAACTTATATAACAACATAACAGTTTTTACTGCAAACAATGCTGCAAGTGCATAACTAAACGTAGATAAATAACACACTTAATGACAACAGCATTGTTATAACTAAGATATGTCTAAGTTAAACGTTTCTGTTTTATTCATCCGTAAAAATGTTCTTACGTCAAATCTGTCAATTCGGCCGTGAAGGCTTTATTAGGTTTTCCTAAATATGTCGTTCCTTCGATTTATTAAATAATGTTGCATTTGTGGTTGCCAATAACAGACTAAACAGGTAATATGATGAGAACACCCACTTTTATTTTTTCAACTTTTCAGCGTATTCAATTACTCAATTCGCAGAAATGAAAGAATACCTTATGTATTATTTAAGATATCATTAGTCTATCTTAAGCTTTAAAAATGTACAAAGGTTTTTAAGTACTCGAAGAGCTATAAATAAACAGACTTCCAAAAACAATCTTTAGAATCTAAATATTTCTATTCAATGCAGTATGAGCAATGTGTTTTTCTAAAAATTCGACAAATACATTCATTTATTGAAATGAAAAGATGTTCTGTTTTCTTGTATTCATGACAGTAATCATTTATTATTGCGCCTAAAAAATTCAATTAAAAAAAGTAGTTTTACATGTAATATTTATATTCGCTCATTAATAAAAATCAAAAAAATATTCGGTAATTATGCCTGCGTCACACTGTCCCGATTTTTACGCCGATGGATACACGATTATTGAAATTTTCAAAATCGGGACTGATCGTATCCAGATCGGGCTTTTCGTAGTGCCATTTTTAATCATCGTATAACCATCGGCCACTTTTTCTAGCCTTCGGGTACAACTTCGGGAAGGGTTCTAAATTTTTTAACATGTTAAAAAATCCCCGAAGGTGCGTCCGATGTTGAGGGTTCGTATTGAGTTCGTATCACTATCCTCACCATCTTAATGTCATCGGGAATGAATCTTTGAACATCGTATTGCATTCGTGTTTTCATCGTTTCCATCGGGCAGTTTTGACATTACGATGTCTACACGAATGAATCACGAAGCTACCCGAAGGTCTAACGATGGCAACACGACTTCGTGAAGACCTCGTAATCCCGTCGTGTTGCCATCGAATAAAAGTACGAAGGCGACAAGATGGAACTACGACGGCAATAAATCCAGCTAAATGTAAGTTAATTTTCGCGCTAAAATACATTTAAAGTGCCATGCGCGATATGCACTGGTCAGTCTAATACGACAGTTAAGAAAGACGTTCACAAAATTATGGAGCTCATATCATATGATTCTATGAGAACAAGAAAGGCGACAACGTTGTTTCTATTAATTCAAATGGAACAAGAAGAGCAGCTATTACAGGCTCAGGATTTTACTTTTCAAAGTAAATATAATTTTTTGTCAATTTTTCATATCAAGTAACATAATGAAAATCATAAAGGGCCTCGTACACAAACACTGCAGGTACACGTATATAGGGAAACCAATTTTTTCTTCATTATTCTGATTTTTAACCGGATTTTTGTAAGCATAGAACCCTATCAGGAAAAAAAAACCCAGAAATATATTTGGCAGGAAACCACAAACACCATACGTTTGGAGAAAACAACATTCAATTATACTCAGTCAGACAATAACTGATCATTGTCCACACTTGAGACTTTGAGATATCATGAAATAGTTATTATTTTTTCTAATTTTTATCTTCCTTTTCTGTCAGATAATAAGTTGAATATCGATGGGAAGAAATTAATTACAAGTACATTTCATTAGAAAAAAATGCATGTTTAATACGTTTCCCAAAAGAATTATCTAACTTCAAATTTATCACGTCAGCACACCTACATGAAGTTATATAAACGTACAACTCTATATATACTAGATACTGACATTGTCGGTGGTCAATTTCCGCAAAATGAGCGCTCAACAGAACTTTACAGAATTTGAAAACGCCACGTATTGTGCAGATAACTGTAACAAAACAAATTATATTCTGCTAATAATAGTTTTATATACATTTGGATCTTTAACAGTTCTTTTTAATATTCCATCATTATTTATATTGATAGTTACATTCTGGAGAAAACTGGAATTGAAAGGTATTCATATGATGAGTTTGATTTTTACTGACGCCTTACTAGGAGTTATGTGGATGCTATCTGTGAATACACTTGGAGGAACAAAGCTATCTTTCATTAATTGTATTTTCAGAAATTGGTTGTATTGTGTTACGTTTCTCGCAACCAGGTTTCAGGTGTTAGGAATTTGCATTGAGCGAATTATATTTATTTGTTTAAATAAAAAAATTGTGAGTCAACAGAAGAAAAAAATGTCAATCGGCATAATTATAATGTCATGGGGACTAGCTATACTTATAGTTACCATTATGGCGGCTGTCATAGTCAGGAGTTACGATGAAGACCAAACGTGTTCATTTTATGGTCTTTTTCAAGAACATAAGAATGCAACATTTGGAACAATGGGGGTCATTACTGCCCGTACGGTTGTTGCCGTGGTATTTACCATGACAATTGTATTGGTTTTTCTTATTCAACATCAAAAGAAAATGAACAAATTAAATGTTCGTAAAATAAAAAAAATCTGACATTAACCTGTGCATAACAATTGGTATAATAGCTATTTTTTTCTTTGTTGTAAATAGTCCTTTAACAGTGGTGTATCTACTGGAAGGGTTCTATCCTGGTATGCCATCATCAAGAATTATACGGAATGCGTCCTTTTTGTTTGCAGGGATAAATTCAATGGTTGATCCATTCATATACCTTTTTAGGATTAAATACTATAGAAATTTACTCCGAAAAAGTATAAACCAAATTCGCTACTGCTCTTCTGTTCGTCCCCAAAGTTTGTGATTGAGAGTTTAAAGAATCGCTTGAACCCCACATTTTTGTTATTTAAAACGAACTGTAGAACAATTTTTCATTTTGGTTCTTAAGAAATTGTCAGGATACAAGCATTATACTATAATTGTCAGAAAATTAGAGATTTACACAATCAAGTAACAATTTTACTGGAATTGCCGATAGGCATGTAATTTTGAATTTATTTTCTTTTTAAAAAGGCTTCTGTTATGGCATTTTTGAGACAATGGCGTCATCCAAAGAAGTGCAAATATAACATGGAGTCATTTATTAAAACAAACAAAAAAGGGAATGGCGTCTTGGATAATGGCATTGCGTCTATCCATCATAAAATTGCTTGGGGAAAACACTCTATAATAAAATCAGCGCAAAAAAGAAAATGATTTTACAATGCTAGGTGACGCATTCAAACCTAAAGACTTTTATCCTTCCGATGCGCCTGGTTCTTGCACTTTTAGGTAGAGTTCATATTTCTCCCAGGTTTGTTTGACCATGAAGTGTACGTTTGGAATGAAATTTTAACATTGGTTAACTACTGTTGTCTTAGTTTGATTTTGCATCAAGTTTAAGCTATAAAAGTATAAGTTGAGTTAATGGTTTTCTTTCCTAAAAACAGTAGGTGCTTTGAGGGGTTTGAATTCCTTGCTTGTCAGAATATTTTGCATTAACTTAATTTCATTTTGCTAAATTTATAAAGGTTTTTATGAACTATGTTTATACCAAACAACATATGATAAAGACAACTGATGGTGTGTAGCGTGCTACATTATCAATATAAAATACATTATTACATGTTTGTTATTTCTTCATTTTTTCTAAAGCAGCAATGTACAAATCAGAAATGAAAAATGACTATTTTATATGGCATATAATAACATGATTCTTTAAATGCCATTGAGTGTGGCATATCCTCTGGTATCTTTCGCCTCTGTTTTTCAAATGTCAACTATGTTTAAAGCTTTTAGAAAAAGGTTTTCCACAGAGACCCAGAACAAGTCTGATCAGAGAAAACACAACTTCACAGAGACCCAGAGAAAACTTCTGATCCGAAAAGCCACAACTGTTAAACAGTGGCTATATTAAAAACTATGAGATAGAAAGTTTGCCAAAGAGACCAGGAGAAAAAGTCTGATCAGAATAGCCACAGCTGTTAAAGAGTAGCTATATTAAAAAATATGAGATAGAATGTCTGCCAAAGAGACCCAGAGAAAAAGTTTGATCAGAGAAGCCACAACTGTTTAACTGTGACTATATTAAAAATTAGAGAATGATTGCCAAAGAGACCCAATTGTTACTGAACGTTTTTGTTTTATTCAAGAACTCAATAACTGATTTACCTTTAAATACCTTTGAGATCTAGATCAAAAGACATTTGAATATAGTTATCGAGGTCTAAATTTAAGGTTAGTTTAGAAGACAATACAATTAAAACCAAGGAGTAAACAAAGACTCATAAAACCAAAGGACATTTACATCAACAGTTATAATTAAGAATTAAGAAACAACACGAACTCCACAAAAAACCGGGAGTGAAATCAGGTGCTCCTGAAGGGTAAGCATTTCCAGCACCATTTACAGCACCCGTCGTGTTATTTCTTTGTTCAGTTCGGTAATGATGGAGAGTTATTATGACTGAGGAAGAACAAAGAAAAAAGATACTGAAAAGAATTAAACTATGAAAGAGTTATTATAATGGGAAAATGTCAATAAGATATTGTATTATTATATGTTTCTTACAAATTGTCCTAGCAAAAATAAACTCAGTCTCAGTTTTGTGTAAAAGTGTAATTACTTTACATTCGTGCAATATAAAAAATTGCTACCATTTAATTATTCTTTTTGTATTATCTTTAAAGCAAATTGCCATTCTATTCTTACTGAATGCATTTTGTTTGTCCGAGAAAACATTCATTTTGTAGTGCATTTTTGTTTTTTGGACGGGTATGTGAGGGAATATGTCACAACGAACACACACAGTTTATAATAAGTGATTGTACTTGAACGCTTTAAATCAAAGGGATGACATTATTAGCCCTATTATTCTGCTTTTTCGTCGACAACGCGGTTTCAACCATGTTTTCCAACAGGATAACGCTAGATTTCATGTAAGAAGGATTTGTATGGATCATCTTCAAAAAAAACATATTCGAGTTCTCCCGTGGCCAGCTTTATCATCGGATGTTCCCATATAGAACATTTATGGGATCAATTTGGTAGACGTGTTTAAGATAGGCAAAATCCACTGGAAAAAAAAACGCTACTAGATTTGCGATTAGCTCTCATAAAGTTGGGAAACAATACACACTAAGCAAACATTAGACTTTGATTGTATGTATGTGTCGTAGATGTGAAGCTGTAGTTGCTTCGAGAGTGGGTCATACTCGCTATTACATTTCGCAAACTGAAAATGAGGATGACTTTGATCCGTCCATCTTCGGTCCAGGAAGTGTCTAGAACGTTTTGTTTTGTTACTGTGTCACGTAGGACGTAAAAAAACATATTTCATTTTTTTCGTAATTTTTTTCTACTGCACGGTAAAATATTATTTTTGATCTAAGTGTTGTATTGTTTTTTTGTGTTGACTAGTATATAAAAAAATAAAACACGTCCTTCAGACAAAGCTATTTTGAAAAATTGAAAAACAAGAATACAAAAATTGTCATTCAACAATAACACATTGACGGATTGTTTAATTACACAGCCACGTCATGTGTAAAAAAAAACCCACAAAAAGTCATGTATACAAAGCATATTTGCAACAATAAAAGCCAATTATACATAGATTGTCATATACCAATAAGACATTGACGGAATGTATAAGTACAGAGTCAGGTCATATATAAAAAAAAAACACAAAAAGTTGCCAAAGTACTTTTCCTTTTATATATACTTTTATATCTTTAAAGCAAGTTGCCCAAGTACTGATCCTATTCTGACTGAATGCATTTCTTTCGTTAGAGAAACCCATTTATTCTGTATTGCATTTTTCGGACGTTAAATACATATTTAGAAAATTCTAATCTAAGCTTTCTTACTACGATTTGTACAGTAGGGTATATTACTTTTGGGCAAAAAAAATAGGCAAAGCCTTCGAGCTGATTTTTATGGACAATTTCAAGTTTAGAGAGAATGAATTCAGTCTTTACTATTTTCGAATCAGACATATTAATTTATACCTGTTTCAACCGCACTTAATCACAACTTCATTTCAAAATTCATAAGCAATAAGTGTAATTTCATACCCTCACTAGCTATTTGGGGCAGAATCATACAGACATAAATGGGAAAGATTTTGGAAAATAAATTGCAATTAAAATACCGTTAATTTAGACAACAGTTATCAAAGGGCGATAACTGTGTAATCTGGCCATACTCAAGATCAGACTTCTTTACCTATAGAATTATTGCAAAAAAAGTAAAAACTCCGCGGTTAATTTAAAACTGAAAGTCCTTGGCAAAATCAAACGCTCAAACACGTCAAACGAATGGGTAACAACTGTCAGATTTTTTACTTGGTACAGGCATTTTGTTATGTAAAAAATAGTGGATTGAACTAAATTTTATAGCTAGCTAAACATCTAACTTTTATGACAGTCGCATCAAATTCAATAATTAAATCAATAAAAAATGTATCAAGGATACCCCGCTATATTTATGTACGTCAAATGGGTGTTTCATCCACTACAATAGTCATTTGTTAACTCTATTCACAATTTTCATTGTGTCCTTGCAATGCAGCTTCAAAAAATATTGAAACATGAGACATTACACGAGAACTTAAACATAAATATGCTTTGTATTTTGGCCCTTTAATTTAATAAAAAAAATATTATCCTTATGGAGACAAAAAGACTGCATATATTAAAAAACGCTGATCTCGTGAGTGTTCGGGTACTCTCTTTAAATGCGGTCGGCCTGGGACGCATTGTTTTTTTGAACAATGTTGTGAATAGGAAATAGAGTGCATGCAAATAAAATATACATATTGAAATACGTTTTTTTAAATGCTCTCTATATTTTAACTTATAAATCAAATGCACTTTTACAATTCATTTGAAATGAGCATAACTATAACGTCAGGATTACTGTTATTGTGAAATCATGAACCTTCACAGCATATATTAATTAGGAATACAGTAGTAATTAATATTCAACTTATGTCTTATTAGTCAGCTCTATTCTAACAACTTTGAAATATTCAAAGCTTGATGACAGATGTGTTTTGATTAACCGAATTAATCAACCCGTCATGAAAATTACTGTTAGCACGTTGAGTGTGTCATTTTTCTTACAAATAAGTTATGTTCATTTGCAAGGTTCATAAAACTTTCTGTTTAAAGACCAGCTGTACTTTTCTATTATGTATATAAACCAGTCCTTTATGTATCTACATTGAAACCTGTATAAGGCTGACTATATCATTCTAAAGAAGAAGAAAAAACATAACTTTATTGATTTCACGTGTCCAAAGTGCTGAAAGTTACCTTTTTTGAAGAGGTAAATCTGAGACTAAGATTAAAGAAGTTTACTGTTGCTTAAACCTTGTTTTAATCACATACTATTGTTAAGAAAATATTAAACTTTTAATGAAAGCAGTTATTGTTTGTCAAACTGCTATATTTAACCAATGAATATTTGCCAATAAAGTGTGTGTAAAGTTTTTAAACAAATATTTGTATATCTTTGTCAAAGGGTCAATATTAATTTTGACAACATGTTATTAAATGATTAAACTAATCAATGTATTTGTCTTCACCATTTTAAGGTAAGAAACATGAGGGAATTGCATGAACTCCGAAAATATTACCCTCCATGCGAATCCACACTCATTTATCATTTAAAATTCAGTAAAATATCATATCAGACAACTTTAATGATATCTTGAAGATCTAATATCGAAATAACCTGAAGCTTGTAAATGCAGACATTGTCACATATAGACCGTACTGGTCAGTCAATTCATTGTGGGACGTTAAACTTATGAATTTTCTATTACAGTAGTTCATCCTCATGGCTGCGTGGGAGCAGTTTTTGTGTAAGGATCAAGTCCATGTTAATAATTTCCGTTAAGTACACGATAGCAAGGTATACACTGAACTATGAATATGCCATTCGATTGAGCAGAGGGTATGTTTCTACTGTGAAATAAGATGTCAACAATTGGAAAGTTAAAATCATCATGTTTATCATAGTTTCTGGTCTAAAATTATTCATCTGTGTCGAGTTCAAGATATGAAAGAGGCGATATTCTTTCGATAGTATCCCTATTCAGGATATAATTATTAGATGATGTGATTGTGATTGACAAAAAAACTTTCCGCCATAGCAGACAGATGAAGCAGATATCAACCACTTCCATGTAAATCCTTTGACAATGCTCAAAGATCATAACACATAGCTTGCTAAAGCAGCCGCCGCGCCGAAATGGTAATTGCCAAATAAATAATTCGTCGGGTCATTTCTTAAATGACCTCATCATAGAAACCATACTCAAAAACACATCCTACCAGCCCCATTCAAGCCTTTAATTTGCAATCAACATTTGAATAACTATCTTTAAACATTATATAAAATCGATATTGGGATTATCACAAAACTTTTAATTTTGTTTAACGTACGATTTGTTGTACCCTTGTAAGAACAATTTTGTTGGCGCATGTACTGTTAAATCGTCTAATTATGTTCTTCTTAAAATAACATATTTGTAAATGCAACAGATCAAAAGATTAATTATAAATCTTAATTTTACAACAGTCAATGCTCGTAAGTTTGTATATAATTTTTAAATACACAAGCGAGTTTGAAGTAAGTATCTCTATCAAATAAGTTTCAAGGCAGAAATTCACATAGGGCATCATATGGTCTTCAACAATAAAGAATCAAACAAAGTTTTTGTTTTATACATGTTTACAACTTTAAGAAAGAAAAAGAAATTTGAAGAGAAACTGAAGTATATCAAATTGCAACAAAGGTTCAAGTAAAAAAGGTCAAATTCGACGTCATGTTCACTCTAAACCCGCCGTATCTTTTTTTTACATATCTGTCTGGTTTCAACATTAGTATTTTGAAATACCGGATGCTGTAATTTTAGAACATATCTAAATTTATGCTAGAATACAAAACAATAAATAGCATTTCGGAAAGTCAAGAGGGAAACGTCGGTCAATAAAAAGCGCGATGAGCAGTGGCGGATCCAGAGGAGGGGTTCCGGGGGTGCGCACCCCCCTTTATTTTTGACGATCAATGCATTTGTATCGGGACATATGTTTTGCACCCCCCCTTTGCCCTGCGTTAGCACCCCCCTTTCGAAAATTCCTGCATCCGCCCCTGAGGAGTTTGTTAATCCAGAGAAGATACAATTTGCTGAATGGGGTATTAAAACCTACAACACAAAAGATACCGAATACACTGTAAATGCAAATTGGAATGTCCCTAAAATCAAAAGCTCACACACATCCAAATTATGAAGAAACAATCTTATTCCTGACTTGGTAAAGGCATTTACTTGTGTATGAATAGAAGAAATTTATTACATACATTATTGTAAATAGACCAATTTCTTTGCAAGGAAACTTAGAACAAAGCTAAAATTAAATTTATTTTAAAATGTAACACACTTATGTATCTATCTGATAAGTTGAACCCTTTTTGACTGAATCTTATAATTGGTTACTATGTTATACTGTAATATTATTAATTCGCATATTTTAACAAATTTGATTCGTTTAGGGATAGTCACATGTTAAACTATATTTTTGAAGGTAGAGAAAAACGGCGGATAGCAAAAAGAATATTGCACAGAGCATATTGCACGGTTATTTTTAGAATATCTAAAACCCGATTTACTTTGTGACGTCATGTAATGAATTTCAGGATATCGTTTAACGTTTTGAAACAAATATCTGTGATCGATTATTTGACGAAAAAAAATTTCAATTACATAAGATGTCAAACAAACGAAAAAAAGTAAATTAAATAACAACTAATATGTTGTTTTTGTCAAGGAGACAATATGATATCTATAAAATTCAAACAAAATCAAATGACGATTTTGATACAAATATGCATAATGGTCTGAAATTAATAATATAACAAATATAGCCTTTGTATGAGGTCAATACAGGATATATCGACCCAAAGAAGTATATCGACCTCGGACTTCGTCCTCAGTCAATATACTTCTTTCATCAATATATCCTTGTATCGACCTCATACAAAGGCTATATTTGTATAAAATCAGTATCCCACGTCAGGTCGAGAGTTGACCATTCACAAACATATCTAACCCTGCCTAATTCTTTATGCACCCGTCCCCTGACAGGAACATGTAGTTCAGCAGGTGTCGTTGATTCATGTTTGTCATATTTGTTTTCGTTATGAATTAGGCCGTTAGCTTTAATCAATTGAATTATTTATATTTTTCATGTCGGGGTCTTTTATACATGTTACATGTATATCCGACCACACGATATGGATTTTTCTCATTGTCAATGCAGCACGGTTGCTCATATTTTTTAACATCCAATTTATTTGAATTTTGGTGGATAGTTGTCTCATTGTCATTTTAACCACATCTCCTCATTTTTATAATATCAATAACAGTGCATTTCAGAAATACACGCTTTACAGAGAAAAATGATGAATAATTAAGGTCTAAAATCGCATTTTCATGATTTCCAGGAATAAAAAGAAAAATGGATTTTTCGATTATTCTTTCTGTTCTCAGTTCTAAGTAATTTGAAAAGTACAATCCCACTTCCGAGGAAATTCAAAACGGAAAGATAATTATCAAAGGTACCAGGATTATAATTTAGTACGCCAGACGCGCGTTTCGTCTACATAAGACTCATCAGTGACGCTCATTTCAAAATATATATTTATAAAGCCAAACAAGTAAAAAGTTGAAGAGCATTAAGGATCCAAAATTCCAAAAAATGTGCCAAATACGGCTAAGGTAATCTATGCCTAGGATCAAAAATCCTTTTTTTTTCGAAAAATTCAAAGTTTTGTTAACAGCAAATTCGTAAAAGTGACCACATTATTGATATTCATGTCAACACCGAAGTGTTGACTACTGGGCTGGGACGAAAAGAGCCTAATCAAATTTCAAAAGCTCAAACACATCAAACGCATGGTGTGTTGTAGAAGTGCACATGGCGTTTGTGGAATATTGTCAACCTTTCTTGTCTTCTGTGTGAATAAAAGATTTCTGAAATAATTCACTTTATTGAAAACACAGACCGATCATACAGAAACACAATGTACTCACGATCTTGTTCTATAGCTCGTATTACTTTTGATATTTCCACTTCATTTAGATTTTAGATAATCACTATTGCTTCAGACAATTTTGCATAGTATACCTCCTTGCTTCTATTTTTGATTTTATGGAAGACCGAAGTTGGTCGGTCGACAAGGCGTTAACCTCAATTATAGACCATAAACATATTAATACTTCTTTCCCAAGTTGCAGAGCAACATGCTCGAATTGTAAACAAGGAGATTCCTTTAAACTTTCCAATTCTAAGATTACCACATCATCATTCAAATAATCTGTATACTGGCGATACACGTTGAAACATTAAATGCTAAACTGTGTACTCTGCGTGTTTTGTATATCGGGTGGTATGCCTCGGCATTTACTAAAACACGAGTATACCAACTACCATTATTTCGTTATTTTTCTGTACATAAATTAGGCCGTTTGCTTTCTCGTTTGAATTGTTTTACATAGTCATTTCAGGGTATTTTATAGTTGACTATGCGGTATGGGCTTTGTTCATTGTTGAAGGCCGTATGATGACCTATAGTTTTTAATTTCTGTGTCATTTTTGGTCTCTTGTGGAGAGTTGTCTCATTGGCAATTATACCACATCTTCTTTTTTCATATTAAACTAAGAACCCTATGAGAAAAATATAAGAATATACATAAGTTTTTTGGTAAAACACATTCAATTATACTCACACTTAGTCCTTCCAAATCATTACTGATCTGGATCCACACTTGTGATATTATCAAATAATTATTTTGTTTCTAATATTGACTTTGGTCTTCTTTTAGATCATTCGTTTATTAATAAGAGGAAATTAATTTACACTATACGCTGTAACTCTTTTTACAGGTAAATTTCATTAGTACTCATTGCGTGTTTGATACGTGCACCCAAAAAATATCTAACTATAAATGAATCAACTGTTGGAGAAACGTAATCAGAGTACTTATATCAAAATATAGTTCTTAATATATCAAATACGATCATCATTTGGTGATCAATTCAGCGAAATGAGCGTACAACAAAACTTCACAGAATTTGATAATGATACGTATTGCGCAAATAATTGTAACAACACAAATTCTATGTTGTTCGTTGTAGTTTTATATGTCTTTGGATCTTTAACAGTTGCATGTAATGTTCCATCATTACTTATAGTGATGGTTGCATTCTTAAGGAGACTTGAAATGAAGGGAATTCATATGATGAGTTTGAGTTTAACTGATGCCTTACTTGGAGTTTCTTGGATGATGTTAACGAGTACACTTGGAGGAAGAAAGCTATCTTTTGTTGACTGTGCTTCCATAAGTTATATGCTTTGTGTTACGTTTTTCGCATCTATGTTTCAGGTCTTAGGAATTTGCATTGAGCGAAATATGGTAATCTGTTTAAATTCAAAACTTGTGATTAAACATAAAAGAAAAGTTTCAATGTGCATAACTATGATATCGTGGGGACTAGCTATAGTATCAAGTGCAACAGTGTCAGCTGTTTACGCCGGGAGTTATCATGATGCCCGAACGTGTTCTTTAGATAGTCTTTTTCAAGACCAAATAAAAACAGCAATTGGAACATTCGGAGTACTTTTTGCCATTATTCAAGTTGCAGTGGTATTTACCATGACACTTTTGCTAGTATTTCTCATTCAACACCAAAAGAAAATGGACAAATTAAATGTTCGAAAAATCAAGAAATCCGATATTAAACTGTGCATAACAATTGGTATAATAGCTTTATTTTTCTTTGCTGTAAATAGTCCTTTAACAGTGGTGTATTTACTCGAAGGGTTCTATACTGGTATGCCATCATCAAGACTTATACGGAATACGTCCTTTTTGTTTGCAGGTATAAATTCGATGATTAATCCATTTATATATCTTTTCAGGATTAAATACTTTCGAGATTTACTCCGTAAAAGTATAAACCAAATTCGGTCCTCTGTTTATCCCGAAAATATGTGAATAACAGTTAACAATAAATTGCCTCAACAGCACAGTTTTATTATTTGAAACGAAATGATACTTTTAACAAATGGCCGTACGTTTTTATTATTTTCATTGGCAAGACTGTATTCTGCCTTCTATCATGTCTATATATGTCTTTTGATTATATTTTACTGTGATTTGATGACTGATTGTCGTACACTGTATACTCACAATTATTTGTTTTTTATGAAGAAAGGTAAACGACAACGTACGTCGAGAATATGAATGTTATTACCAAAAATATTAATATACATGAACATGCAATAGTTATATGATGTCAATGATTATCTAGTTGTCATTTTCCCAGGTTTGTCTTTTTATTTTGACACAAATGTAAGAAATGTTATAGTTTTGTAAGCTTATTCACCAAGAGACAAAACGATATCGAAATGAAAAATCAATTTTGAAATAAATGTTTCAATGTTTCCCAAACATGGTTTCTCAATGGAATAAACATAATAGTTCTTGAAAATCTGGTCATTATCGTGATACATGGACTGCCCGTAGGACAGTGGCATTGACTGCGACAGCGATAATGACCTCGCCTTTGGCTCAGTCATTATCACTATCTTAGTCAATGCCACTGTCATGTGGGCAGTCCATATATCACGATAATGACCAGCTTTTCAAGAACTATTATATTATTATTATGGCAGGAAAGTGTCAATAAGGTATTGTTTTAGTACACGTTTCTGTCCAACTATCTTAAAAATCAAGGTTACTCACTCACAGTTTTATGTAAAAGTAAAACTACTTTACAATACTGTGCATCAAATAATATTTGTTGGATGCTAATTTTCGTAGATTTTGTAGGTACATGAGATCAACGAATTCAAGTATTCAACGAATTGCAAATTTTCTACAGGAGTAGAATTTGTCAAAGCCATAAATTTAAAAATATACACGAATATAAGTTTAACTCAAACCACCAAAATTGATACACAGAGGGGTGTCAGGATTGATCAATTGAAAGACCGACCTAAGGGAGGGTTTTTTGGGGGCAATCCTGACACCCCGAGGTGTGTTCTATGACAAGAAAAAAACTTAAAATATGCATTATCTTACTTTCATATCTGGCTTACTAAATTATAATCCTGGTACTTTTGATAACTAATTATATGTACCGTTATAAAAAAGTATACAAATTTGCAATATTTAGCATCCTATTTTACCACACGAGTTGGATATTCCTTTCTGATGCGTTCCTTTTTTTATACGCCCTATGGCTTATTTAGTATGTGAATTAAAACTCATTGATTAATCTAGATATATAAACTTTTGACATTACTATCAATATACAAGAAAAAGATTACTGTAACTGCATAAAGTAAGACACACATCAATTGTTACCATCCGATAACGGTTTATTAAAAGTACAAGACACTTTGTAAGTAATTTATTGTACCAACTAAGTTTATTGAAAACAGGATGGGGTGCTATGTTGTTGGTTGTTTTCTATTGGTAATGAAATTTCTATCGCGGAAAAGCGATTTTTTTTCAACAATGTCCATTGAATTTAATAAAATAGTCAGAATGATTTTCTTTTGAATAGTTTTACATTAAAATACATCTCACATATTATATATGAAAATGTCTCTGTAATGAAGCGACAAATTAACAAAAATTACACTTTTTTTCTAAAATTAAAATGCGGACAATGACGAATTTTTTTACACCTATCATAGATTGAACTTTAAAAAGTAAATTCCCAAATCGGCAACAAAAAAACTATCAGACTCATATAATTTTGAAGTATAATATTATAGTTTGCATTTTATCAAGGAAAATAATGACCTCACCCATGTCATTCAGGTATGCCTTATGGTGCATTTTTCATTGAAACATGGTATCGTCCAGGGGCCGGTAACAAGAAATTGTATTATGAGAGGTCGTAAGTATTGAATTAAGGGGAAGATAAGATAATTCTAAGATCACTCAAAGAGTGTAAATCAAAGCTCCCTCAGTTGTTCGTAGATCGCTCTTATTTCTCGCTTAATTTTAGTTGCATCGTAGTAATTTTCAAGTTACGAGTTCTTAATAATTTTCTGGTGTCTCCGTTTTTTGGTTCCTCGCAAAGAAATTTGAATCACCTTAAATGAATCATATAAACGTTTTAATGAACGATTAAATGCGCATAACAATCAACAACCAATTTAACATAATAGGTTATCTGTTAATGTGGCACGGTAGTATTTCCGGGCCCATAAGGGATACTGATAGCCTTTTTAGAATTTCACCACTTTCTAACACTGCAAAAAAATCTACATTCACAGTTAACTGAAGTACTTTCATTTTACTATTCAGAAATGAATTTGAATATGTATCATGACCGTTTACTTTTTTTGCTATTTTTAAAAACCTAAGGCCACTAATACTTTTAGGTCTTTTATGGTGCAGTGAATGCAAAATTAAAAAACATTCTCAAAAATTCATTTTCATCTGTATTTAAAATTATTTCATATTTTTCTACACCTGATTCATCACTCAGTTTGGGAAAGTATGTTCAGTTGATACTGTATGTTTTGTCCAATCACACTGTTTAGATACATTTACCTAAGTAGGGTACACAAAAGAGCAACCTAAATTCTGGAAAGCAAATACTACCGTGCCACCTTAACGTAGTTCTGCCCATCAAGGCACATCTCCATTCACATAGAGGAAAATGTCAATACACAATATATCACAATACAACGCGCATCAATTTGTATATTAAAATATAAAAATTAACGCCACCTCAAAAATTTATGTTACATGCACAAATAAAGCAAAAAAAATCTTTGATATAAATTAATTAAATGTTCTTTCAATGCAAAAACAACTCATTCTGGGACCATGTGTGCCCGTTATGTAATTGCAAGGCCAAGATTCCTATACTACACTATCAAGCATTTGGAAGTATTCCTGACTTGTAACATGTATTTTCAAAGTGTAAAAAAGTGATGGATTTAACCTGGTTTAAAGAGCTGAACCTCTCACTTGTATGACAGTCTTTTCAAATTCTATGATATTGATAACGATGCGTGAACAAAAATGACACAATAGGCAAAAAAGAACAAAAACCAGGTATACAACAACAACACCCATTCCACTAAAAACTGAAGATGATTTTAGATGATTCTAAAGGGTAAGCAAATCCTGCTCTACGTGTGGCGCCCATCGTGTTGCTCATTATATTACAAAGCCGGACAATATTTGGTATACCAGCTCATGTTGGCTTTCGTAAATTTTAAGAAGTGATGATTTAAACTTTACCATTTGAAACTCTTGGTTTTAAATTTAAAAAGGTCACAAATTTCTCCTTGTTTTATATTTAACACTTCTCTCAACAAGCCAAAATTGAAATGATTTACAGAAAAGAGAAACTACCATCTTCCAAATACATGGCCATGAAAACACTGATATATAATTTCCTATTCAGATGAATTAATAATTAGAATACAAAAGTTCTAAGGTTGACGTATTAACTTTTTTTAGCAACTTGTTCTAATATTAACAAGTGAATGTGCAGCTTAGAGAAGTCGGGATCACTCTTACAAAAAATGTCAAGTGAAGCTATTGCGAATTGTTCCTGGTACACCCCTAAGTTGCTAAGTTTGTTTTAATTACACTTAATAACTGACCAAAATTTAAGAATGATTTTGTGTTACCGGAATTAGTAAGAATACTTTAAGGTAGACGTAAGAATCGTTCTTAAATCATGCACTTTTTCAAAACATTAAGGGCTGTCAATCATTCTAAGATAGGTCTGAGGTAGGGTCCTGTTACATTCTCAAATCTCAAGACGCCCTTTAGACAATCGTAAGACATACGAATGCTTCTTGTTACCGGCCCCAGGTTGATTCTTTGAAAGAATGACCTATCGTTCTGAAAGAAAATTACTCCATATATGTATATTAGACATACTAATTTATACCTTTTTCAACCGCAATCAATCACTACTTTATTTCAAAATTCATAAGCGATACTTTTTAAGTGTAATTTCAAAGCCTTACTTGCTAATGCAGGTTGGACATGAAGAAAGGAATCGGAAAGATGCTTGAAAAAAAAATGCTATGTATACACTGTCAAGACTAAGAACGTTAATTTCAGGCAACACCCTTCAAATGGGGATAACTGTAATTTCCCCACACGCATGCTAATTTTTTGTAACCTTTAGAATTATAACGCCACATCTACCCCAGACAAAACACAATGTTAGTTGCTTTCGTTTGTCTTATCTAAAATTCAATTATTAAATAATGAAAACAATAATTGAATTCATCAAGGATACACATCTATAGTTATGTACGTCAAACGCGCGTTTCATCCATCAATTAAAAGGTTAGCATAGCCGTTTGTTGTTTCTGTTCACAATATGTATTGTTTCCTCGCAATGGAGCTTCAAAACGTATCAAACAAGTGAAACTGTGAGCTACTGCTCACTGATGATACCCCCGCCGCAAGTGGATAATATTAATAGTGTAAAAATATGCAAGTGTTCGGTAAACAGGAAGTTGTCGAGTGATGAATCTGAAAACGCATCACACGGTATAGCTGACTTATATAAAGATCCTGAAACCAAATTTCAGAAATCCTTGTAATGTAGTTCCTGAGAAAAATGTGACGAAAATTTTCAACTTGGCTATCATTTGTAAAATCATACAAGTATTCGGTAAGCAGGAAGTTGTCAAGTGATCAATCTGAAAACGCATCACACGGTATAGCTGACTTAGATAAACTCTGAAACCAAATTTCCGCAATCCTTGTATTGTAGTTCCTGAGAAAAATGTGACGAAAATTTTCAACTTGGCTATCATGTGTAAAATCATACAAGTGTTCGGTAAACAGGAAGTCGATGAATGATGAATCTGAAAACGCAATACACGGTTTAGCTGACTTAGATAAACCCTGAAACCAAATTTCAGAAATCCTTGTATTGTAGTTCCTGAGAAAAATGTGACGAAAATTTTCAACTTGGCTATCATGTGTAAAATCATACAAGTGTTCGGTAAACAGGAAGTCGATGAATAATGAATCTGAAAACGCATCACACGGTATGGCTGACATATATAAATGTTGATACTAAATTACAGAAAGGGTGGATGTGTAGTTCCTGAGAAAAATGTGACGAAAGTTTCATGGGACGGACTGACTGACGGACTGACAGACAGAGGTAAAACAATATACCCCCTTTTTTAAAGCGGGGGTATAAAAATGAGTTATAACACGATAACTAAAACATAAATATGCTTTATATTTTAGTCCGTTTATTCAATAACGAATTATACTCCTTATGGAAACAAAAAGATCAAAATATGTATCATATATTAAAGGCTTATTTAGGAAACGGTGGTTTCGTGAGTGTAAGGGTGAACGCATAAAGTGCGGTAGGTTTGGCATGCATTGTTTTTTAAACATTTTTGTGTATAGGAAATATATAGAGTGCATGCAAGTACAAAATACATATATGGAAATGCGTTTTTTGTTCTCTCTCTATATTGTAGATTATAAATGAAATTGACTTTTTCAAAAACACTCGAAAAGGGCATACCTGTTAAGTTAGGACTACTTTTATTGTGATACACGAACATCTCTGTATTGAAGCGACAAATTAACAAAACTTCTCATTATTTGTTTCTAAAATAAAAAATGCGGACTATGACAATTTTTCAACACCTATCATAGATTGAACTTAGAGCATATTTCATTGAAACATGGTATCGTCCAGGTTGATTCCATGAAAGAATGAACTATCGTTCTGAAAGAAAACAACTACATATAGGTATATAAGACATACTAGTTTATACCCGTTTCAACCGCACTCAATCCAAACTTCATTTCAAAATTCATAAACAATACTTTTTAAGTGTACTTTCATTTGTGTTTGTACCGGCCGACAAAGCAGTCAACAATGGAGTGGCATACCTGCCAACTGTCACTCTTTGCGGGGGATATCCCCCATGGAGGCTCCCAAATGGAAATTTTGAAAGAGCCATTTTGTCCACAATTTAAAACAAAACAATTAATTTTACAGTTGCTATAGGCTTAAGCTTGTAAAAGTGTGAAGAAGCCGAAAATCAACATTGAAATGTATTTGAAGGCCCGTTATCGGTGACCTGGTTTTTTTTATTTGCTCATTCTTTGAAGCTATATTTCAGCTTTTTATATTACAGTTTTGGACCGAAAATGTTTTTTATATTCCGATAAAAATATGTCAACACCTCTATTTTCCCTATCATTTCATTGAAAATGGTCCCTTTTACATACCTGTTTAACAGTAAAGTTTTGAGCTTAAAAGGTCCGTGACCCCCTGTTTTTGTTCAACCAACTTGATGCACTTTCTGTAAAAAATAAAATAACAAAAAATACGGCACTTCGGATAGAAAATTTGATTAGGCCAGAGCCACCTTAAGAATGAAATTTTAAATTCATCTACATTCAAGTCCATCCGCTCCACAGAGAGTCATATAGTAAACAACCACGTCACAACCACATCAAAGCTTAAGACTTCTTCTGAACATTTGAAGGTCCCTATTATGTATACGCTACCTTAACTACACAAAAATCCATTTAAATATCGTTTCATCTCGGCCTCTAGAATGTGTTCTACAACTAATCTGTCAGTGCTCTTAACTAGTTCATCAACTTCTATTAAAGAACTTATCATAACCAATTGTAACAAAATATATGAACATAGTGGTATAAACCATTTTTGGAGTGTAAAAAATTCCTTTATTGTTTTAAATAAATTACGGGCTTTTGATGGTCCTTTTGATTATGTTAATAGTTTTGATTTTTCTGATCTTTACACTACACTTCCACACTATCTTATTAAACAACAGTTTTCCTATTTAATTAAATGGTTGTTTTGTAAAGCCGAATGTAGATATATTTGCTGCAACTCATTCAAAGCCTTCTTCTCTAATGCGAAAGGTAAATATGCTAGATATGCTTACTGGAGGTGTGATGAGATGATTGAAGCTGTTAATTTTTTTCTTGATTATATTAATGTACGCTTCGGCAAAAAGTTTATCGACAGGTTGTAGGTATCCCCCATGGGCACTAAGTGTGCCCCATTTAATAGCAGACTTGATTTTGTACTGTTACGAATCACACAGTAAAGACCCGTCCCAATTGCATTCACTTGATAAATTCAACAACACTTACCGTTATCTTGATGATACTTTTTCGTTAAATAATCAAGAATTTTCTCAATATACTGCTGAAATTTACCCCAAGAAACTTATTTTAAATAAATCAAATTTATTTGGTAATAACTGACCTTTCCTTGATTTAGATATTTCGGTTTTAAACGGGAAACTCCACACTAAAATTTACGACAAAAGAGATGATTTTTCGTTCCCTATAAATTTTGTTAATTTTCCATTTTTAGATGGTGATGTTCCTTTGGCACAATCTTACGGTGTTATATTTCACAACTTGTTCGCTACACCCGTGTCTGTTGTGACGTTTTTTATTTTAACGAACGTATTACTGGTAAATTATTAAACCAGGGATATCGTTACCATAAATTACTTAAAACCTTTACTTTTTTCAATAGATATAAAGATTTGGTTTTGAAGTTTGGTTGTACCTGTAGAAAACTTATTTCAAACGGGATAGCATATCCTCATTTTTACGGAAATTTTGTTAACCGTGCACGGAAATTTAGAAATGATTCATGTAAACTTGTCGATCCTTTAAATAAACTTATTCTAAAAGGTTACCTATTCAACACTGTAATAAGATCATTGAATATTGTTTTTATTGGTATAAATATTGATTTTGTTATCAGTAGATTAAAAGCTAACTAAATATTACTAGTATGTTATATTCATATACATATTCATGGATCTACAATCTGTCGATACCTGTAACTTGGCATTGCACAAAGTCATGTTTTTCTCTGGCTGTTTATTACGTCTTTACACTAAATCCATTGGATATTGGATGTGTACGGATTGATTGTTTAGTCTTAAATGCGTGATTTTTTTATTAGATGTTCGTGGCTTTGGACTACCTGTCAGATAACTGCAAGTACTCTTAGGTCTGTGCATTGTGTCATTTTGTGTCGGGATGTTTAAGTACCCGGCCACGTCCACTGGTATTTTTGTCCATCTGATGAGTTAAGCCTTTTTCAACTGATTTTGATAGTTCGTTCTTATGTTGTACTTTTATACCACTGTCCCAGGTTAGGGGAGGGTTTGGGATCTCGCTAACATGTTTAACACCGCCACATTATTAATGTATTTGCCTGTCCTAAGTCAGGAGCCTGTAACTCAGTGGTTGTCGTATGTTTATGTTTTACATATATGTTTTTTGTTCAATTTTTTTTTTAAATAAATAAGGCCGTTAGTTTTCTCGTTTGAATTTATTTACATGGTCTAATCGGGGCCTTTTATAGCTGACTATGTTGTATGGGCTTTGCTCATTGTTGAAGGCTGTATGGTGATCTATAGTTGTTAATGTTTGTGTCATTTTGGTCTTTTGTGGATAGTTGTCTCATTGGCAATCATACCACATCTTCTTTTTTATATTTTATACTAGCTATTGGAGGTTGAAACATTAAGAAATAAATGGGGCATACCTGTTACGTCAGGACTACTGTTATTGTGATACACAAACCTTCACAGCATATATTAATTAGGAATACAGTAGTAATTAATATTCAACTTTTGTTTTATTAGTCAGCTCTCATCTAACACTTTTGAAATATACAAAGGTTTATGACAGATGCGTTATGATTAACCAAATTAATCAACCTGTCATGAAAATTAGTATTATATAACAAATAAGCAATGTTCTACCTGTGTGACGTTAATAGTCTTACGTCAAACGCGTGATTCTACGTCTGAGTTAATGTTTATCTAACCAGTCGGTCCCAGCGCTTAAAATCGTTCAATCCTTTATTGGAGGATTTATAAAGCATATATAAATAAAAAGCAATCTATTATTTCTGTTTGTTTTGTTCACGCATCGTTGACAAGATCATGAAATTTGATGTGACTGTCATACAAGCGAGATGTTAAGCTAGCTATAAAACCAGGTTCAATCCACCATTTTCTACATATGAAATTGCCTGTACTAAGACAGGAATATGACAGTTATTATACATTCATTTGATGTGTTTGAGATGTTGATTTTGCTCTTTGATTAGGGACTTTCTGTTTTGAATTTTCCTCGAAATTCTGTATTTTTATGAGTAAGCTAAGTAAAAAAAAAATGATTTTAGTTTCATTTATATATTTTGGAGTTTAGTATGACGTCCATTATCACCGAACTAGTACATATTTTGTTAAGGAGCCAACTGAAGTACGCCTCCGGATACGGGATTTGCTTGTGCATTGTGCAAGTTGGTTGCCTTCGGCTGCTTCTAATATTTGGTTTGGTTGTATTTTATTTCTCTTTTGCACATTCCCTATTTCCATTCTCAATTTTACAAAGAATGAAGTACAAAAATTGTGCAAGACTAAGTTATCTCGGATTTTCTATAGTTGGATTGGCATTTGCAGTCTTACAGGTGCACACACCTCCACTTTTACCCATCTTGAAAACGCGTCATAATAATTATAGTATACAATAATAAACATACAAAGTTCTGCTTTCAACACGATTACCATGAATTAGAAAAAGAAAATCAACAAAAGTGCATAATTTGTTAACCACTGTCAAATTGTTCTCTCTAGTAAACATGGAGTTATCTTGTATAGCCACAAATGCTGTATGAATATTTTTTAACGAAAGTAAGTACTATATGGATTAATAATAGCTTTATAGCAATATTATACCTTTTACGCAAAGATAAGATAGTCCGCGATATGTTTGTCATTGCGTCAATATGTTTATGATTGTAAAATTAAAATATCTGAATTCTCAGAAAAAACGATTGGAAAACAACTGTCATATTCATGACTTTGTACAATCATTTACTTGTGTAACACACACATCTAAAATATACGTGAACCTTGCAAACACGGCGATGAAACCATTGACCAATCCGGCAGTGACGACATTCGATACAAATATTTTGTTATAAACAGAGATAAAGCAGATGATGACAAAGATCGCTACGTATCTAATTGTAACTTCAACATATCACTACGTATCAATTGTAACTTCAACATATCACTTCGTATCAATTGTAACTCCAATATATCAATATTGATAGACACAACGTGTTCCTAGGAGAAAAATATTTAAAATATATTAACAGATCTTTAAACACAAAAAGAACATGTAAGCTATTGTACTATTAAAGTACTAACTATGTAAAATTTACATCGTCACTTGAAATGAAATGTAGACACAATCATTTGTTGATTGTTATAGAATTTGACTGCTAATTTTAGAACATTTCATTTTCTACTACTCGTTATTGATTGTTATAATGAACAACCACTTTGACATGTCAGATGAAAAAACGTTTACCGTGAAACTTTTCTTTGATTTTGAACTCTTATTCAATAGATATAGAAAGATGTGTGTGAGTCCCAAATGAGATAACTCTCCACTCATTTCACATTTTATAAAAGAAAACTATTATAGGTCAAGGCACAGTCAGCAACACGGAGCCCTAGTTCACACCAAAGAGCAACCTATATAGGGTCTCTAAAATTACTAATGTAAAACCATTCAAACGGGAAAACCAACGATCTTAGAATAATTGCAGTGGGATTAAACGTGTTAATGGTACCAAACCTACTCCCTTACCTCAAACAATGGTGTAACATCGCAACATCCTTATTTATATTGATTATAAATTATTTACTAAATTTGCGTTTGTTAAATATGAGGGATTTCTATTCCATTAACTTATGATTTCAAATAGCAAATTAAATTTTCTGACCTTCATTCCGGTCTGAAGCATTGCACGCTTATCTGTTTGAATTAATATTGAAAAGAATACAGCCTGAATATGAAACAGCGAACGAAAAACATACAATTAACTATACTACAACCTTTTTTCTGTAATGAATCCCAGTCGACGTATTATGCAGAACTTGCTTATTTAATGTTATTTTATTTTTTTATCGTCCCAATTATATTTTGAAGCCGGAAGCTTCTCAAACAACTGTGAATTATTGAACGAAAAAAACACACCAAACGTCACTAAATATATTTTACATTTGTTCAGTTTGGATTGTTAGATAATGAACTATATAATTTTACATGTGACCTACCAGAAAGTATGGACAGCACATTTATATGACGACACAAAATACTAGTATGTACCTCACTTAATATTACGAGCGCATAACAAGTCATTAAAGAAAGAACAGTTGAAGTCATTACTGTATTGGCTACACTCATATTTCCTAACACCAACAATTACCTAAAACTAAGAATTTACCGACCAATTTAATGAATGGGAAACAACTGTCATAAGTTTACATGATACAAGTGATATGATAGACCATAAAACCTTGTAAACAGAATACTTAATTGACAACAAAATTTTGCTTAGTACACACGCTTAACGCTAAATGCTAAACTTTAGTGAAACAAAAAAAAAGATATTAAAATCACAAAAACATATTAAGTATGAGTTTCATTTAATGCAACAAGTGCCAAACAACTAAACCTCACAACAAAACTTATATAACAACATAACAGTTTTTACTGCAAACAATGCTGCAAGTGCATAACTAAACGTAGATAAATAACACACTTAATGACAACAGCATTGTTATAACTAAGATATGTCTAAGTTAAACGTTTCTGTTTTATTCATCCGTAAAAATGTTCTTACGTCAAATCTGTCAATTCGGCCGTGAAGGCTTTATTAGGTTTTCCTAAATATGTCGTTCCTTCGATTTATTAAATAATGTTGCATTTGTGGTTGCCAATAACAGACTAAACAGGTAATATGATGAGAACACCCACTTTTATTTTTTCAACTTTTCAGCGTATTCAATTACTCAATTCGCAGAAATGAAAGAATACCTTATGTATTATTTAAGATATCATTAGTCTATCTTAAGCTTTAAAAATGTACAAAGGTTTTTAAGTACTCGAAGAGCTATAAATAAACAGACTTCCGAAAACAATCCTTAGAATCTAAATATTTCTATTCAATGCAGTATGAGCAATGTGTTTTTCTAAAAATTCGACAAATACATTCATTTATTGAAATGAAAAGATGTTCTGTTTTCTTGTATTCATGACAGTAATCATTTATTATTGCGCCTAAAAAATTCAATTAAAAAAAGTAGTTTTACATGTAATATTTATATTCGCTCATTAATAAAAATCAAAAAAATATTCGGTAATTATATTCGACACAATCTGTCTTTTAAAAAAAAAAAATGTATTCAATTTCTATTCAACTGTTTATAATATTTAAACGGTATATCCAGTCCTCTTAGGAATTTATTCTTTATATGTATTTAAATCAATGATTTATATTCACAGTTTACTAACAATAAGTGCTATAATGAATTACACTATTTACTTGTGTATCTTTGTGATATGTTTGTTATATCATTATTCATTGGTATTTTAACTAACAAATAAAATAAATCATCAGATCACTGGTTATTGTTTTGGTTAGATCATTATCTCAACATTTAATCACTCACCTTGTCTATTATTTTTTGAATGTCATTATCTACCTTACAAAGCACACTTGTAGTATAATTTATGATTAGAATTGTAGAATATCTGTTTGGGTAGGAGCCAAATCGTTTTACATTTAAACCAATTTTGAAATGCTTAAAAATAAACTAAACGCAATAACAGTTTTACATAATACTACATTGAAGAACTTCCTTAATTAAAGTCATTTTATGTATTATTCATCTCGAAAAAAGGTAGGTATAACAAAATCATTTTCCATTATGATACCTTATTTAAAATATATCATAATTTTTTTTATTAGTGAAATATTTTTGAAATTTTTATTTTATTATCAGATATTTAACATGCTTAATAATCACAATTGTTCAGTACCAGGTTTAAACTAAAAATTTGAAAATTTAATTGTGTATGGTGTTTTTTTTTTCTTTATGTATGGTAGTTATCTAATTTTAGATATATCTGTTTATTCATACGATATAAATTTTAAACATGATTTGTCTATGATTTGTCTATTAATTGTTATTGGCTTCTCTGGCTGTTTATGACGTCTTTACACTAAATCCATTGTATGTTGGATGTGTACGGATTGAGTGTTTAGTCTTAGATGCATGATTTTTTTTGTAAGTTGTAAGTGGCTTTGAACTAGCTGTCAGATAACTGCGAGTACTCTCAGATCTGTTCATTGATTTTGTTGTAAGTGGCTTTGAACTACCTGTCAGATAACTGCGAGTACTCTCAGATCTGTTCATTGTGTCGGGATATATAAGTACCCAGCCACGTTCACTTTTATTTTTGTCTATCTGATGAGTTAAACCTTTTTCAACTGATTTTTCTTATGTTGTACTGTTTTACCACTGTCCTAGGTTAGGAGGAGGGTTAGGATCCCGCTAACATGTTTAACCCCGCCACATTATTGATGTATGTGCCTGTCCAAAGTCAGGAGCCTGTAATTCAGTGGTTGTCGTTTGTTTATGTGTTACATATTTGTTTTTCGTTCATTTTTTTTACATAAATCAGGCCGTTAGTTTTCTGGTTTGAATTGTCTTACATTGTCCTATCGGGGCCTTTTATAGCTGAGTATGCGCTATGGGCTTTGTTCATTGTTGAAGGCCGTATGGTGACCTATAGTTGTTAATGTTTGTGTCATTTTGGTCTTTTGTGGATAGTTGTCTCATTTACAATCATACCACATCTTCTTTTTTATATTTGAGTTAACAATGTAGCTTCAATAAGCTTCAATTAAGGGCGCTTTGTATTGATCTGAGTTCAGCTCTGGTCAACTGATTTTTGAATAATACGTATTTATATTTTACTGTTACACCACTGTCCAAGGAAAGATGATGTGTTTGGCACCTTCAAACGTGATTAACTCTGTCACTATATTTCCCGGTCTCAACCTAGAAACCTGTAATTCATTAGTTGCCCTTTGTTGCTGTCCATCCCATTTGGCAGCAGTGATTTTTTTATAATTAGAAGTTTTTGCATTATAATTGATTTTCATGTGGGTTTATATAAACATCTAGATTTTTCCTCCCCAAGGGTATTATCAGCCCAGTAGTCAGTATTTAAGTGTTGACATGAATAATAATTATATTTTCATTTTTATAAAATTCCTGTTCACAAAATATTTCGAAAAACTGAGGATTTTTTTTTATCCTAGCCATAGATTACTTAAGCCATATTTTCCACAACTTTTTGGAGTTTTGAGTTCTCAATGCCGTTCAACTTTGTACTTATTTGGCTTTATAACTATTTTGATCTGAGCGTCACTGATGAGTCTCATGTAAATGAAACGCGCGTCTGGTGTATTGATTATAATTCTGGTACCTTTGATAACTAGTTTCACCACTGAGTCGATACCACTGCTGGTTGACATTTCGTCCTGAGTGTATCATCAGCCCAGTAGTCAGCACTTCAGTGTTGACAAAAATATCAATTATATGGTAATTTTTCTAAATTTCCTGTTTACAAAACTTTGAATTTTTCGAAAAAAGGATTTTCTTATTCCAGGCATAGATTACCATAGCCGAATTATGCACATATTTTTGGAATTTGAGTGCTAAATGCCGTCCAACGTTGTACTTATTTGGCTGTATAACTATTTTTTGATCTAAACGTCACTGATGAGTCTTGTGTTGACGGAACGAGCGCCTTGATTTAAATTCTCCTTTGAACTAAATTTGGGAGACTTTTGGGACATTTCCATCACCTTTTGCAGTATTTGTAACAAACAAATGCAGATTGTTGCCATGGTTACACCCCAAAAAAATATGATAGTTCACCATTAAAGCTATTGAACATAAATGTATGGAACATGCTCTTCAAATAAATATATACATTCATAAGATAAATATTAAGCCTTTGTTGGAAAGGAAGGGAAAGACGGTGTTTAAAATTATGAGTGTCAATTTGAAGTATTTTTCCTAATGGTTATTAAAGGTACTTATAATCTAATACGCAGGACGCGCGTTTCGTCTACATAAGATGGACTAATTGGAAAAGCTCAAATGAAAGAGTTAGAAAACCATACAAGTATAAAGTTGAAGAGTATTGAGGACCCAAATATTCCCTCCAAAAAAGGTATGTCGAATACGACACATAAATACTGAACTGCTAGGGAAATTTAAAACAGAAAGTCCTTAATCGAAAGGCAGAAAAATAGCTCAAACACATCAAACGAATGGCGAGCAACTGTCATATTCCTGCTTGGTACAGGCATGTTCTTATATAAACAAATTGGGGATCGCACCTGGTTTTATAGCTATCTAAAACTCTCACTCGTATGGCAGTCGCATCAAATTCCATAATTTTGACAACGATGTGTGAACAATATTAACAGACATTAATGGTAAAAATGTCAAAAATACAGCAGTCAGCATTGTGTTATAATCTTATTCACTATAACAAACAAATATGCAAAAGAAGCACAATCGTATATAAACCAAGCATATTAGCAAAAAATTGCGTACAAAAATACACATATTTGCCATAATGTGAACTATTTCTGGTAAAAGAAAACCTTAATATTTCAAATAATTTATGGTGTGTTTTGTTACCTGAGTCGTTTGCGGATTCTTTCAAGAAATGAATGATCGGATATGTGTTGTTGATATCGGTCCTTATGGAGTTATTTGAGGAATTTAAAATCCATTTAAAATCGTCAAAAAGATTTTTGACATGTGAAAGCATTTGCTTAGTTCTTTATTTATCGTCGTTAATAAGTCTTTTGTACACGGAACGAGCGTCTGGCGTACATATTTGTTATCACTGAATCTAGTATGATGAGTTCATATACGGAACTTAAAGAGTGTCTGCGAGTTGGTGCAAATTCTGAATAGTTATGGAGGGAGTTAGCGATTCTTAAGGAATCATAAGATAAATGTAATATATAAAAGAGACATTTTCAGAGGTAGTACGGTGACATGGTGACCTATAGCTTTTGCATTTCACGTCAAATGGTCTTTGGTGGAGAGTTGTCTCTTTGGCAATCATATCACCTGCTATATTTTTGTTATTCTAAATAAATTTAAAGAAACTTGCATTAGAATTTTTTTTTACCATAAACACAGTCATTGCAAAGGTATACAAAATATATATACATAGTTGCGCCAAGAGGGCATGATACGCCATGATGGTTCTTATTGAAATTGTTGCAAGAATGAAACTGGTATATCAAGAAGACATTAAATCACAAGCAACAAAATGAATCTATGAAAACACATGCATAAGAAATATAACTACTGCGTCAAATACGACTGCTAAAAGAACAATAATCCAAAGGAAACTGTGTTGGTTTTTTTTTTACAGTACACGATTTTTTTAATTAATCTGATTTTTAAAGCCTCGTACATCCGATATATAATGAACAGAATATCACTATATCTCAAGTATCTTAATTTGCTTTATCCTTTAAGATTTCAGTTTTCATTTAAACTATATGTTATCTCTGAAGATACATAATAATGGCGTTCCGATTTAATGGGTTTAGGGTGTTTGATTTTCTCACTTATCATCATACAGATAACTCTTGGTAAGTTTATATTGAATATCAAAAAAGAGGTGTGATTGCCAATGTGACATCTATCAAACAGATACCAGATGAGGACGTTATCAATATATGCTGTTTTTCATCACGTGTTTGTACAAGCAAGCACATTATTTGAATTGTTTTTATTCGGGTCTGGCAGAAATTTTATAATATAAAACTTTGGGTGATGTGGTATGATTGACAATGAAACAACTATCAGTCATAGTTTAATAAAAGTGGATATATGCAATGATAAAAAACCGTTTGGCCGTCTTAGATATAGCATACCCAATAGCTGGCTTTTGGTTTAAATAATCCTAACCGCAATGTACGTACGTGTACTTATGTCAATATACGGATAAGCTAAACGAAAAATCCCATACTGATCGACGGTGTAGGTCTAGGATACTTAAATATTCAAATAACCATGTCAACAAAATACAATTTTAAACCTAAAACTTGAACATATACGAAAAATAAACGAAAATAGATTTAAACAATTAAAAAAATCTTCTGTGGATTGATAAATAGCATTTTAGAATTTTACACATTGAGATGGTATTTATGAAAGTCACCGGAGGGACATTCAAACTGACAAGTCGTAAATAAACTGACTACACCTAAGTGAAACATGAAAAGACCAACAGACAAACAATAGTACAAAAACACAAGATAGAAAACTAAAGACTGAACAACACAAACCCCACAAAAACCTTGTGATGATTCCAGTGCTTCAGAAGGGCTAGCGGATCCTGCTCCACACGTGACACTCGTGTTTTTTTTCTGTTAATCAGTATGGTAATTTTCGTTTAATATTCCTCTATATTGAAATGAATTAGAATACGCGAGTTTGGTTTTCCCAAGGATTTTGTTCCGGATTAACCTCCATTAAAAACGTTAAACCCCCCTAATTAAGAAAGCCGAATATGTATACATACTAGAACTAATATAAAACTATACGAACAAATGGTATATAAAAAGAAAAGCCATTCATATGCAAAAGCTATTAAGAGTATGGTATTCATCATTAGAACATAATAAAACGCTCATTACTCTATTTTGATTAGATGGAAAATTATATAAAAATAAAGGAATTCAAACTTTAATAACTTTAGATGAAGTTTTACACATTACAAATGTATTTCACATATCTTGACACATTTGCTGTCTAACGGTCTAGTTATATTTATAGGGAAATCGGTAAAAAGGGACAACACAGTTAAAGAAGACCTGACAGGTGAATATAACAGTTAGCGCTATGCATTATGAACTATAGGTCCCAACCACCAAGTTATGTTGGCTGCGTTTGTTATTTCTTTAGGAAAGGTCACAAATTATGTTCATTGCTTTAAATGTTTCATAAAATTTTGTCAGGTTTGGTTACAATAAATATTTTTAAACAGCAGATTGCGTGTTAGCTGTAACACTATGACAATGAAATCTTGATAGAAACCACTAGCGTCCTTACTTATAAATATTTGTTCCCTACATATGATGTCCAATGATATTCACCTAAATTGATTTATTGCCAAGATATAATGTTTGAATTTTGTACATAATACATTAAATGTTTAAAATTTTACAAAAATGTCCTTGAATGGAATATATATTTTATTTTACGTCCGGCTAACCGTCACGATTAACAAGGTTAGAATTTAAACATGATCACAGTACTGTGAATATTGAAAATTTATGTATTGAAAATTATAAACTGTTTCTTATTTAAAAGATTTAAGAGCAAGGTGATTTAAAAACTTGTTTTTTTCTTCTCTTTTAATAATATGATTCCAATGACATTTATCAGTTGGGATACAGCTTTTTACATTAATTTGAAACATTTTTATTTGAACAAAAATAATTTTAAGGAGATTCAAACAGAGTAGAGTCTCGATTAACCGAACGATAGGTGTGTATTTCATGAAACATCACAAGTCATATCTATTTCACAAATGATTTGATTATCAAAAACAACAATACAGCTATTCAAGTGATCCTCATGTGTTGGAACCGCTTCCTACCTTAAACGCAGACAAAAAAAACTAAACTCTTAGAAAAACTAAAATCGAAAAGTCCTTTATAAAATGGCAACATCAAAAACATATACTAAGCCGGGATCCCAAGACAAACGTAGACTTACCGATTCCTGAAATAAATTTAATTTTGGTTGCGTTACGTTAAATGTAACTGAAGTCGGTTTCATAAAAAAAGTACGACTAAGATTGATCGTAGGTCATGATCAATTCAGTGTACTTACGATCAATTTTCGTCTTAAGTTTTATTTTGTGAAACCGACTCTTGTTTTATATTTACCATAATCATCTCTAATTTAATATATTAATTACATGGTTCCGTACATTTACAGTTCCTCAGATAGTGTTGATTAGCGTGATCAGCCTTTTTGGGACCGTGGCTTTTATAGTAACAATATACATGGTAGCTAAAGGAGGAGGAAAAGGAGGTAATATGACAATTGTTTCTTTTTTAAACTATATTGCAATTACTTCCTTAGAAGTTAGCTTGATAATATTTTTTGTTCTTCAGTTCATCGTTAATTTCACTTTGAATATTTGTCAAAGATACTATTGCAATAAAGTAGTAGTATATCCCCCCCTGTTTTATTCAAAGGTAAAACATAATACAATACAATAAAAATACAATAAAAATGTTCATATTGAGGACTGACTATTAATTGGTTTACTTCAGGTTGTGAAGGCGGAGGATGCACAATAGGGTAAGAATGAACACATTTACGCACACAGAAAAAAACATCACACATGCATACTGTACATTTCATAATGTTCTAACTTTGTTTCATCAAACACGAATAGTCAATGAAAAAACAATTATACTATCTAGAAAAAGAACTGATAATACATTATAGAAAACCAATTTGATTACAATATAAAGTGGATACCAGCATGACATTACAGACTATAAACCAGTTTAAAAATGTTTAAATTATCAGATCGCTACAAACAAAACAACAAACAAAAGCACAGATTAGTCGTGGCAAGGAATATATCCATCCCTCATACCTAACAACAAAATATAGCACTTTGTATTGGGGAATAATTGCAGTCACTGACGGCTAGTCCAGTGCCAATAACAACTTTTAAAAAGCATGTACATTGTCATCTAAGACTAATATATCAATCAGTACACATCCAACAGTCAATGGACTAAGTGTAAAAAGGTCGTTAACAGTCAGAGAAATAAAAATGACCTCATGCAATGTCAAAAAGGGGAGTCACATATTGAAGTACCGTGAAAGCACAGATGTGTAATATTTAGTAAAGTGTTCGAGTTTATACACCAACAAATTCCTTTAAAAAAGTCGTTTAATCCTTTAGGAGATTTAGAAGTTATTGAATGAAAGTCATTTTGATAACGGTTATCAGCTCGTTTCTCGATCCGATTAGTTATTCAATTGTATAAAGATGTTTATACCAAAATGTAAAACAAAGAAGATGTAGTAAAGTTGGCAATTAGACAACTCTTCAACAACCAGTGTGTATAAATTGAAGTTATTTAACTTGAATTTCACTTACAATATATGTACACTATGAAAAGAAAAAAAATACATTAATAAAGATTTTTAATTTTCTTTATTTTTCAGCTGTTCATGTCCTTTTTAAAGAAGAATATACACTCAAGAAAAGAGAATAATGGACTGGCTACGGACTTTATAAGAATTGATTAAACATAAAAATGTATAACCTATCGTAATATAACAATTCTGACGTACTTTAAATGTGCTGTTCTTCTGTGTTCAATAAAGTTCTTGTAGCATTCCGTTTATCTAATACTGTGATGACGTCATATAAGTGTTTGCTATGTTTAATAGGTTTGGTACTTGAAGAAGTTAGTGTAGTTCATACTAAATATTATGTTGTGATTGTACTATTCTATTCTGTTTGAACACAGTAAGGCACTTGAAGCATTACATGAATTTATGTTAAAGTGTTCTGTTTGTAAGGCGCGTGTATCATTTATACATATTATAGTGCTTTCCATTCGTACCGTTGGTTAAATAATTGATAGTTTTTGGTAAATGTTAAGATTTAGGGACTTCACGCTTTTTGATTTTTTCTTTAATCTCGGCATTTCTTTTATTACATGACTTTTGTAGTAATAAATAAGGTATATACTAGTTTAAATTTGACATCATCATACAAATGATATGCCCATAATTTCTAGGCAGGAAAATGTAGAATTTTGCAGTGCATTGTGTTTCGAGTGATAATAAACAGTTGTAAAGAATAGTTTGCATGTTTGCCAAGTAGTTGGTTAATAATTGTTTGATAAACTTCCAGTTGTAACATATACTGCATGCGTATTTGGGACTAGAACGTGAAGTGTTGTCTCATTTGCAATCATACCACATCGTCTTATTTTTATGTAATCATTTAATCAAATTACTGACATTGTTTATTATCTTAATAACGTGTAATAGTATTCTTTTATTTGTCTTTATTAATATTGATTTTACTGTTTACTCTGCTTATGCTAGTTTCCATTTGACGTTGCTCTGTTCTTATACATCAAGTTATCATTCCATGTAATTTTTGTATTCTTGTCTTTCATTTTTGCTTATATGTTTTGTCTATATGCATTTGTTTGATTCTTCGTTACATATGACGTAGATCGTTACTTTCACGTCTCGTCATTGCGTTATGTTTCCATTATAATTTCATTATAATTTCTTTGTTCTCGTCTTTCATTTTTTGCTAATATGCTTTGTATATGTGCCTTTAAGTGTTTCTTTCTTCATATGATATGGCCCTATACCTATACATCCCATATTTGTGTTTATTTGCCCTGATTACTGTTTGTTAATATATTTGTTTTTTCTACTGTAATACAGATAATAACACAATGTTGACTGCTTAGTCCCTATTCTTGACATTTTTACCTGTTGTATCTGTTTCTTAATCAATATATGGAATTTGACGCCACTGTCATACAAGTGAGATGTTTAGCTAGCTATATAACTAAGTTTAATCCACCATTTTCTACAAAAGAAAATGCCTTTACCAGGTCAGGCATATGACAGTTATTATTCATTCGTTTGATGTGTTTGAGCTTTTGATTTATCCATTTGATTAGGGATTTTTCTTTTTGAATTTTCCTAGGTGTTCAGTATTTTTGTAATATTACCTTTTAGTTCAGCGTAATGATTATCCAGGATTCAGTACGGGAAGTAAGGGTTAATTGTGTGTTTAGTCCCCTGTTTCAATACATATTCAGGACGTATTCAAGTTAACACGAAACCTAACAGGTAGTCTTGCAATGTTGCTCGACCAGACGAAGGTTGGAAAATTGATATTTGTTCTGCCTTGGGCGCAGAGAGTTAAACCATAGATGTAATACCTCTATAAACCATATATATGTAGATCATTTTAATCAATTAAACATTCACTGTTTCAGGAGCTGACAGATTATGAATCCACAGACATTTGGTGAAAAGGTACAATATAAAAAACTAACATGTAAACTACCAACTGTAGTTATAAAATACCAAAATCTATGATTGCAAACACTCCTATCAATAAATGTTTGGATATGCTTTCTCATGACTTATACATCAAATAACTTCGTAATTGCTTTAACTAGAATATATAGGACATAATGGCATTATTACTTACATCATAATTCACCAAGGGACATGTTCTTCGTAATTATGTTCAAAAACATATCAAGCCATGCTGTAGGAAGTATTAAAAACAATGTGTAAAACAAAAACAAAGTCGGATTGAGCCCAATTTCCAAAAATACATGTTGCATATAAAGAGGGATAACTCTTATGATATTCTTGGCATAACAAAATTGCTATTGGAAAACACAAGTAAATGGAACAAAAATCATTCATGTTTCACAAATGCAAAATAGACTTTTTAGATTAGCACGGGGCCGTCGACAGCTGGCCATACATAAATCATCAGTGATGCGAATCAACAAGTAAGTATACAGCCCAGACAACTTTACTGGTAGATGGGAATAAATTTGAGCCATAGACACATATTATGTCTGTCAACAAATTAGCGATTTAGACAAAACAAGTAAAACGTATAGTTAAATTATCAATTATTTTTTCAATAAACATTATGATGTACCAATGCAATCACCACATCAGTATTCTTGTTTAGAATTATTGCCCCTTGTCCGACGAAAGAAATACCATTCTTGGATCAGCATTGTTTGGACTAATAGACATTTAATACATAATATAAAAAGGTTTGATTCAGAGCTTATAGATAAAACATAAAACCATTTTCACCAGAAACATTAAAGTGGTTGTCAGATGAGAACTAATGAAGGTGGCAGAATAGGTTAAACAAAAAAACATTGATTTCTGGATACAAATGCTGAAAACTGATACCAGTACTTTGAATCATAAAACATTAAACTGTAAAGTAAATGCCATATACATAAATTGTTAGTCACTCATTCAAAGTTCACACATCATTATCTTCACAGAAGTTAATGGGTTTTTTTGGGGATTCTGGTTGTACATGTTTTGTATTTCAGGTCGATTGTAAATTGGTTTTCCATAAAATTTAATTGAAAATTGTCAAATTGATCAATGGCCTTTTTGAAACATGCTAAACTCTAAATGTTCATATAAACTCACTCGGAAGGCAATATTATTCTATAACTAATTATAAAAAATCAAATAAAATGTTCAAACACTTTCATAGTTAAAAAAAAAATCACAATGACCACAATGCGAAACTAAACTGCAAACTGTGTATTGCTATTTTAAGGTTAAACATTTTATTCTTTATTTCAAATTCCATTTGGAATAGATTTCTGTGTTCTGCTAGATAAAATAACAACTTGGTCTGCTGGTTTTGAAAATTGATTCATAAATAAATATTTTATAAAGGTTAGAAATTGAGACTGAAATGCAACAACAAAAAAAGAGAATTTGAGAAACATGCCATGGTGTAAACTTACCTTTTTTAGTAAAGTTTCTAAAACTACAATTTGTGTGTTCTCTTTTCTTGTTTCAAAACTTTAATTAATCTTAAAAGAAGACAAATTTTACAATATAAAGCTATTTTGAAGCTCTAAACTATCAATTTTATTGTTTATCAACATATCAAAGCATTTAATATAATTTTGCAAATACTGAATTAATTTATAACAGCGGGAAACAAAGACAATAACAATCAAAACCAAGGAGTAAACAAAGCTTCACACAACCAAAGGACATTTACATCAACAGTTATAAATATTAATTAAGAAACAACATGAACTCCACTAAAAGAAAAACCCAGGTGAAATCAGGTGTTCCGGAAGGGTAAGCATTTCCCTTATACGGCACCCGTCGTATTATGTCTTTGTTCAGTTTGGTAAATGATTGAATATTTAGACGTAATTCATGCTAATTTGTAACTTTATACTTGCAAGTTAGAATAAAAAATTTATATATTCGTATAAAAAAATATAAAGCGTTCTTTATTGAGATTACTATATAATGCGCATTCGTTCTATTCCAAGGGCCAATAAAGTATCAATCTATGACCGAAACATTTCCTTTTATTCAAAATGTCTATATTGGTTGCTAAGAACAATAAAAAACAAAACCATCATATATTGTCATACTAAAAGATCTTTCTCCCTCAGAATTGTATCGTCGCTGGGCTTCTAAAATGTCGTATATGACTTTTTTGGCTACAGAAATGTTCAAGTTCACATACGACATTTTGGAAGCATGCATTTTGTAAAAATTTTCAAAGCCTGTTTGTGAGATATTTTTTTCTTGATTTGTTTTTTATTTACAACATTTTGAAAACCCAACGACGGTATCTATTATCGATAGATTTGTGGTATGATTTGTCTAAATATAAGTAATTCTGTGCTTAGTCAAATGCCATAAGGAAGCAATACACAGTTAGGAAAAAACTTAAAATTGACACTCTTAAACTTCTTCTTTCCTTTCCTTTATAACAAATAAGGCTTAATATTTGTGGTGTTTATGTGAATTTTAAAGGAAAGATAATCTTACATAGTCACAAATTTGATTTTCAATAGTAATGATGATGAAATATAATATTTGTTTGTGTAACCATGGCAACAAACTGCAGTTATTTGATACAAAATATTGCTAAAAGCGGGTAAAAATGTCTCAAGAGTCTTCAAAATTTGGTCCGAAGGAAAATATTTATCAAGTAGAGTTATACTTAAGCCATAGACATTTATCTATCAAGAGGTAAAAATATCATATAAAATTGAGAATGGAAATTGGGAATGTGTTCCATAGACAACAATTCGACCACAGAAAAAAATAACAGCAGAAGGTCACCACATGACTTCACTGTAGCGAGAAATCCCGCACCCGGAGGCGTCCTACAGCTGGCCCGTAAACAAATATATACTAGTTCAATGTTAATGAACGCCATACTAATTTCCTAATTTCACACAAGAAACTAAAATTAAAATAATACAAGACTAACAAGACTTACAAAGGCCAGAGGCTCCTGGCTTGGAAAAGGCGTACAAATGCGGCGGGGTTAAACTGGTTTTTGAATAAATGTTTTTAGTTCCGATGCAAAGACCCTATAATTAAACTCACCATAGATACCAGGACTAAAATTTGTATATACGCCAGTCGCGCGTTTCGTCTACAAAAAACTCATCAGTGACGCTCGAATCCAAAAAAGTTCAGTGAATCAATATTAACGCCAAATATGCAATCTTTAATGACTTGAAAAAATTATCGGTACTATATGCATATTCCCCTGTAAAATTAAATTGAAAAGATAGAGATTCAAGTCTTTATGGAAAACACTATAATAATCCCTGGACTTAATGGCAGTACGGATGTGAAGATACGGACTGTCAAACAGAAAAATGGCCTTTAAAACATACTGCAACAATCTATTAGTTCATTTAAACCCATTTGGAAGGCTATAGTATTCATGCAAACTCCGAAACAATGGCGACGATCCTACGCTTTACTTTCAAAGTCAACGAAGCACAACAAGTAGGACGTTACCTGTTTTAAAAAGTTTTGAATACAACAAACCTTACCTTTGCAATTAACTGATGTTGCAGGAACGGAAACAATTATTACTCCAGGGACCAATAAAGAAAAAAAAATGTTTTATTAATTTTTAATGAAAATATAGCAATTATATAATAAAGCAAATGACATCAGACAACCACGACAGAAAACAAGTATTGCAGTTATTAAATGGATAACAATTTAAGTGCTGTTTAGTATTTGCGTTTAAACTTTTGAAGTTTTATAGTTTTTTGTTGTTTCCGAAATGAAAGTATATGTTCTTGCTTTGATATACAGCTTCCTTTTTCAAAACGTAAAATTTGTTGTTGGGAATTTTCCAACAAGACATGATGTTTTTGTAGTAGAGAAGAATAAGAAAATTCGATCGGTGCCTCTCACATCTCTAGGAAGAATGTCTCGAACTCAATGTGCCGCATTATGTATGACATTTAGTGACAGATGTTGTGAAATAGCGTATATAACCTCGACTCAAGAGTGTAAACTGGATCAGTCCGGATGCTGTCACACAGATTTTGACTATTTATCAGGTTCAAACCTAATACATATTGATCGTAAACACATGAGTAAGTATAACCTATTCTTTTTAACCCTTCAAAAAATGGGAATATTTTGATATTAATTGAAATCTAGGATCTCTATAATTATTTCCTAAAACGTTCCTGAAATTTTTTTAGGACGCATTTAATTATTCACCGTGATGGTGATGTTTTAATTTAATTTTCATAATTTTAATACTTTGTTGTTTGACTGTCAACTCGCTAGTCAGTACTTTGTCCGTTTATGAATATTAAAATTGTAAAGAAATAATGGATTAACTTCATTACGTAAAGCTCGACTGTTAATGGATTTAACTATTGAAAGTATTTCATTGTAACATAGCACGTGAATTGTGTCGGTTCTCATAAATCTGTTGTGTCGATACTTGGGGGTGTTTTGTATTGTGCTATACTTGATAATATTGCCGCTGGACCTTAAATATATAATGGACACAAATTCAGGCTATATCTTTATTCTTGCTATTAAGTGACCAAGTGAACATCATGAACATTTAATAACAATTGTACATACATTATGAATTAACGATATCAAATAAAAGACACATACATTCATATAAAGAACCTTCAATATTAGCCTTTTTGAGTCTGTCAAAAACTTGATCTAAATGATGCATGTGATCTTCTAAATTTTTACTAAACACCAGAATATCATCTATGTAAGCTAATACATTTTTTCAGTTTAAACCTTGTAATACTTGACTTATAACTCTTGAAAAAGTAATACTGCTGTTTCTCAGACCAAATGGCATTCTTGTCCATTCATATATTCCTGAATGAGTTACAAAAGCAGCTTTTTCCCGTGAGTCATTGTGGAGTGGGACTTGCCAATATCTTTGACAACGATCGAGATTAGTAAATATAGTGGCTTTTGCTCCCCCAATAGCGTCAAAAACGTCATTTAAGCTTGCTAAAGGCCAGCATTCTACAGTGGTTTTAGCATTTAGCTTTCGATAGTCTATACAAAATCTGATGAATTTATCCTATTTCTGACAAAGCACAACTGGGCTGTTGTAAGAGGAAGTGGATGGTTCAATAATTGTGTTCTCTAATATTTTGTCAATTTGCTTTTCTATTTCAGCTTTAACTTTGGGCTTTGCTCTGTTTGGGGGTACTCGAATAGGAATGTTGTCAGTAGTTTCAATTTTATGTTCCCCTACATTACATTTCCCCAGTTCAGACAAGTCAGCTGCAAACACATCTCTATTTACATTTAAAAATTTCAAAAAATTTTGTTTCTGATCATTTGTCATATCTAAGAGTCAAGGTCAAAATCTATTTTACTTTTAGATCTTTTACTTTTTTCCTTTTTTACTTTTGAACTATATATATTTGCTACACATTTGTTTTTTTGTTTTTCACTTTTATCATCAGACAAGCTTTGAATACTATCTTCAACCACTGGCATCACATTTGCTTTTATGCTAAATTTGGGTATTGTGACTGCCATATCAGTAGGGTTAATAATTTGAAATTTTGAACCCGATTTAGAAACTTTGACTTAACAAGAGTCAGTTCATATTTGTTAAGTAAAGGTAGTGGTTCTAATAACACTACATCATTCAAAAAAATATCGGAAATTTTTACTGAAACATTTGCCATACTATTAGCAGGTACTTTAAATCTTTTACCCGTTCTTGCTTTTCCAGATTTTGTACTAAGGAGGGAAATTTGTAGTGATCCTTCATGTATATACAATGTACAGGAGGGATAATGGATATTACATTTATTTTGTAATAAAAATTCATCACCTAAAATTACAGGATATATATATATTGTAAATCTTGAACTACATGAAATCTGTGTTAAATGACAAGTCCTTGAAGTTTAAGTGGGAGTGTTACTTTACCCAATACATTATGTTCTTCACCTCCTACTTCATAAATATTCATGAAATTTGTTCTCTCAAGTTCTATTTTACTATGACTTAATTTATTTATCAAGTTTTCTGAGATACACGAGATAGAGGCACCTGTATCAACAAGTCCTATTGTTTTAACATCATAAATTTCTATTGTAATTTAATTTTTATCCATAGGGGTAATTAAGTTAACTCTTGGAGACTTGCCACTATGCTCACTTTTAGACAGCCGCCTAAAAATAGGCTCGCGTCCCTTTTGCCTAATAATTTCGCCTCTTATGTTTCTGATACTACGACATTGCCTTGAGTAATGTCCGATTCTTTCACATTTGTAACATTTTTTATCACTTGCATCGCAAGTTTCCCATTTGCCTGAACATGACATATTGCCACATGCACATGTGCATGTGTTGGTTTTATTATATGAGTTCCTGGCATTTGAATTGTAACCTGGTCTCACTTCTTGATAACTCGATTTTTTTGGAAAACTTCTTTGACCATTAAAGTTTCTGCCAGGAGCTCTATTATTTTGCCAATTTGGCTTATTTTGATAATTTTGATTGGCCTTGCCAAAGTTGGCCTTTAGTTCTTGATTTTAAATATTTAAATTTTTTACCTTGTCAGATAATAATTTAATTGTATCACTTAATGATTTAAAGTCATTTTGTGAAATGGCATTGATTGAGATTTGTTGACTGATGTTTGATGCTAAGCATTTTTCTGCAATGACGGCGGCTTCTCTTAATTCGGCCATGTTTTTCGGATTTTGCTGTATAATAGATTGTTGTAGCGCCTGTTTAAACCCTTTTCTTGCTATTTTTAGAACTAAGCATTGGTTGCGTTGACTTGTAGCATTTCTATATTTTAGGTACCGTTCTTTCCTCTCTCCTCCACCAAATCTGTTGTGTCGATACTTGGGGGTGTTTTGTAATGTGCTATACTTGATAACTTTTTGCCGTTGGACCTTAAATATAATGGACACAAATTCAGGCTATATCTTTATTCTTGCTATCAACTGACCAAGTGAACATCATGAACATTTAATTACAATTGTACATACATTATGAATTAACGATATCAAATAAAAGACACATACATGCATATAAAGAACCTTCAACTGTATATTCCAAAATCATCTTTAAACAAGGGAACTAACTCTCATTTTTACATTCTTTAACTATATATATAAAATTAGAGTTAACACTCAATTTGGATTGTTCCTGACATTTTGTCATACTTAATATTTTATTCTAAACCTTTAACAATGAACATTGTAAAATTGTATACCTCATTCTCATATATATAATCTTCACATTTCAAGCTCAAATTGAACTGGCAGTATATTTTATTTCTTATAAAAATTAATGACTTGTGTTGTAAAATGCTTGATCAGAATTGAAAGATATGATAAATTAAGGACTTTCGAGCAATATATATCACTGATATCTTTGTATTCTGAAGTAATAAACATTATTTTCATAGTCCTAGTATCCCATTCAGCCATTGACATAAACATTTTCTCTTGTTGATCAAATCTATTTATTTTCGCTTTCCCAAGACTTACGGCTTATTGTTCAGTTTCCTGAATATCTTAGAGTTGAACTTATCTGTACATATCATTTTGAATATTCCTTTAGTTCTTATTATTTCCAAAATTGTTTTCTTCAAACGAGTATCGTTCTAAACAATATCAAATTATGTCCCTTTTATATTATAAAAATAAAACCAATAGCTACAAACATGTAATCTTTACGGAACTTATAATATGCTTAAATTCTTGATTAATATATCTAATATTCAACAAACCTATAAACTTTACAAATTACATATATAGACTTATCGTAACTGAATAAGTTCTTTTAGTTTAATTTGACTTAACAAAATAATCGTTAGGAGTTAAACTATTATTCTTAATTAATTGTTAACACTTATACTTTACATACCTTAAATATAATTGACACAAATTCAGGCTATATCTTTACTTTTGCTATAAAGTGACCAAGTGAAGTTTATTATCAAAATTTATCCCTTAAAACCTTTTTTCCAGGTGGTCACCCAAAGATCAACCTAAATTTGTTTGTCCAATCAAAAGATTATTTATTCCTCAATTTACAATTAATTTGAGTTACTCCTCCCTAAAACCTATTATACAATAGACGATTTTTTATAAAATAGTCGCTTTGCCTTCGGCGGGACACTATCCCTATTGATAATGATTTATTGTCTAAAATGTGCCCCTTTTCATAATTATTAAAGCTTTATTTATTTCAGGGGGATTAACATGTCACAATCTTTTTGATAATGTTTTCTATAATTTCCTGTTACATAATATTGCGTTGTAACTTGGTTTAAAACTTTTTAAATCAATTTTATTATGTTTCTCTTAAAATATGAACCTTTTTATTAATTTGTAAATTTAACAAATCTTTGCTCTATCTATTGAATATACTTTCATCATTTAATAAGTATTCTTCTATTATATTTTGAACGAATATTTTCTACGTCACACATACCTGGCTATGAAAACATCGGCTTTTGTCGTCTCTGATGAAGGCAAATAAAGAAAAGAGCTCTGGACGTATGAAATTATTAAATGTGAAGTTATCATTTTGTTCATTTATAAATGTCTATTTTTAGTATAACCACTGCAAAAGGATCAGCTTTTGTTTCCATTGACAACATTTACAAAGAGACATTTTTCATAAATGCTTTTATACATATTCCAATTTGAATTCTATATTAAAATAGGACACTTATCACACAAACTGTAGTTGGGTCATTCTTTTCTTCTTTTGCTCTTTATTAAATAAACTATGGTTGTATTGTGTTTCCCAAATTATCGATTTGAGGCACAATAACCGTAAAAACGTGTCATGAGCACACACAAAGTGGTAGCAAACTTTTTTCTCAAATTTTCCCACTTTCCATGCATTTCCGAACCAATCGAATTTTTTTTTCTCACTTTTGAAAGGATTGATCACAGAAAATGACAAATCCAAGTTTAGTTATGAAATGTTTCAAACGTTGACCATAAATTTCAAAAAGCTACAACAGATTTAGCTGTAGAACATTGCTGAAGAAAACTGTTCAGTACTATTCATTCATACAACATAATGAGTTTATCTTCATGTTATAATCATATTATCTTTATAAAGATTTTTGATGTTTCAGTGAAGAATACATTATCTGTAACAAATGGCGGAGTTTATGGAGTTTGGGAATCTGAAGAATTTTGCACGAAAGGTCATTATGCCATTGGATTCAGAATGAAAGTATGTATATTTTGATATGCTTACCCTTCCGGAGCACATGAGACCAACTCCAGTTTTTTGTGGGATTCTTGTTGCTCAGTCTCTAGTTTTCTATGTTATTTCGTATGCACTATAATTTGTCTGTTTGTCTTTTTTTCATTTTTAGCCATGGCATTGTCAGTGTATTTTAGACTTATGAGTTTAACTGTTCCTCTGGTATATTTCGCCCCTTTTTCATAATACCCGTTAAATATTTTTCTCTAAAACTTTAAGATAAGCTTTTAAACAACTAAACTCAAGAAGAAACTACAATTGAAAACTGAATTCACTTTATTTTTTGTCAAAATAAAAGGAAAACAAACATACTAACTTAAACTATATAAGGTTGAATGAAAACCAAATTCATAGCAAATCATCTTCGGTTCGATACTTTATGAGAAAATAATATGAATGAGTTAGCTGTCATGCAAGTGTTGATGGTTCTTTTCATTTTGGCATCTAAAATACGTGAGCAATTTTAAAAAAAACCTTTGTTGCAACCCTTTCAAGGTACCTTATCTTTTTCTAGCATATTTAAATGGCATTAAGATTCATGAATAATTACTGACATATTTTTCTAACGAAGGATTTTGTATCTGTGACTTTAAAAAGTCTTAATGACTCTAACTATATAATAATTATCTTAATATCGGTATTACTAGAGTTTATTAATAACTGATTCAATGTCTTATTGGGACATTTATAAAAACAAAACCTGTTCCAACGTTAGCATGGTTGCAGCAGTTGTAATACATCTGTGACAACCTGTTCGGCGGTTTAGCAGTTTACTTATGACTGTAACAATATTCTTTTATAAGAATAACAAAGGTATACACACATTATTTTATGAACGAAATGCGCAAACTTTTGGAGGTTACAATTTTCATATTTATACAATATACATTTAATAAACTTAGCTGATATCACCGAACAATAGATAAAAACGTATGAATAATTTTTAGGCACATAACAAGTACCAAACAAATTTAATTTCCTCAGGATATCCACGTGAGTTTGTATGCCGAAACTACGGTAGGAAATGGCATTATGTTTTGTGGTCTTTGCGTCCGTTTGTTTGTCCGTTCGTCTGTCTGTTCGTCTGCCACGCTTCAGGTTAAAGTTTTAGGTCGAGGTAGATTTTGATGAAGTTGGAGTCCAATCAAATTGAAACTTTGATTTAAGTCATGTTCCCTATGATATGATCATTCTAATTATAGTGTTAATCTATAGTTGTTACCCAAATTTTATGGTCCACTGAACATATAAAATGATAGTGCATTCTTGTACTGTGGACATATCTTATTATAAAAAAAATAATTATACAAAAATCTAACAGAAAATCAAAAGCACAATACGATTGAATAATAAAATTGACGTTATATCAGAATATTGTATAATAAAGGCTAGTAAGTTTTCTTTTAATGTGTGCATTCCTTTGACAGATCGAAGGACAGGATAAAGATAGGTCAGAACTGAATGCTATAGAAATCATTTGTGGCAGTAGAGGAAGTTATCTTTGTGGTGACAGGGCTAGTTCCGGTCAGCAGAAATGGGAAATTGGACAGGGGAGGCACTTTGTCCAGCTAACACATTTCTCACAGCTTTTTCTCTACAAGTAGATCCATACGATGTAAGCTACATAGATCATTCACTATTATGTTTTTTGTTCGTTAAATGTTATTTTTACAATTTCTAGGCGATTCTAGAAAAAATAAGGTAGACATTTTCTTGATTTCTCCCGAATTTCTATTGTGACAATCTGACAAAAGCAAGAATACCTGATGACGTCCTTATTTTAAAAATACACAACGTTCTGCAAGAATTTTAAAAGGAAGTATACTAATCATTAAAGAGACAGATTTCACCACAATCACTCGTGTTTTAATATCTCGCTAGTTTACTTTTAACTAGTTATAAAGCTTGGCAAACCTCATGCTTACGATATTGATATATATTACAGCTTTAACTCCAAGAATCATCATAAGCGTTTAGTTCCTGATTCAAATAATATATTTTAAAAAAATGTTCAAATTGGCAATATTTTTGATAAATCCCTAAGGAAAACCTCTATAATAGTTATCAAAGGTACCAGGATTATGAGTGAATACGCCAGACGCGTGTTTTGTCCACATAAGACTCATCAGTGACGCTCCGATAAAAAAATCTATAAAGCCAAACAAGTACAAAATTGAAGAGCATTAATTAAGGACCCAATACAATATCCATCACGTTTGGATTTATAAATATTTTGATGGATTCTCAATGCCCTTCAACTTTGTTCTTGTTTTGCTTTATAAATATTTTGATATGGATCCTCAATGCTCTTCAACGTTGTTCTTGTTTGGTTTTATAAATATTTTGATATGAGCGTCACTGTTGAGTTTTATGTAGATGAAACGCGCGTCTGGCGAACTAGATTATAATCCTGATTCCTTTGATAACTATTGAAATAAAAATACGTAGTTTTGTGATGCCATTGTTGATTTGCAATATTTGAAAGAATGAGGTAATAATTGTTATCTTTTATTGCAGAAACCTACAAATAATCGATTGATTTTTTTTAATTTTTAATGATAGCAAAATTAAATGATAAATAAATGATATTAACTGACCAAGTGAACATCATGAACATTTAATTACAATTGTACATACATTATGAATTAACGATATCAAATAAAAGACACATACATGCATATAAAGAACCTTCAACTGTATATTCCAAAATCATCTTTAAACAAGGGAACTAACTCTCATTTTTACATTCTTTAACTATATATATAAAATTAGAGTTAACACTCAATTTGGATTGTTCCTGACATTTTGTCATACTTAATATTTTATTCTAAACCTTTAACAATGAACATTGTAAAATTGTATACCTCATTCTCATATATATAATCTTCACATTTCAAGCTCAAATTGAACTGGCAGTATATTTTATTTCTTATAAAAATTAATGACTTGTGTTGTAAAATGCTTGATCAGAATTGAAAGATATGATAAATTAAGGACTTTCGAGCAATATATATCACTGATATCTTTGTATTCTGAAGTAATAAACATTATTTTCATAGTCCTAGTATCCCATTCAGCCATTGACATAAACATTTTCTCTTGTTGATCAAATCTATTTATTTTCGCTTTCCCAAGACTTACGGCTTATTGTTCAGTTTCCTGAATATCTTAGAGTTGAACTTATCTGTACATATCATTTTGAATATTCCTTTAGTTCTTATTATTTCCAAAATTGTTTTCTTCAAACGAGTATCGTTCTAAACAATATCAAATTATGTCCCTTTTATATTATAAAAATAAAACCAATAGCTACAAACATGTAATCTTTACGGAACTTATAATATGCTTAAATTCTTGATTAATATATCTAATATTCAACAAACCTATAAACTTTACAAATTACATATATAGACTTATCGTAACTGAATAAGTTCTTTTAGTTTAATTTGACTTAACAAAATAATCGTTAGGAGTTAAACTATTATTCTTAATTAATTGTTAACACTTATACTTTACATACCTTAAATATAATTGACACAAATTCAGGCTATATCTTTACTTTTGCTATAAAGTGACCAAGTGAAGTTTATTATCAAAATTTATCCCTTAAAACCTTTTTTCCAGGTGGTCACCCAAAGATCAACCTAAATTTGTTTGTCCAATCAAAAGATTATTTATTCCTCAATTTACAATTAATTTGAGTTACTCCTCCCTAAAACCTATTATACAATAGACGATTTTTTATAAAATAGTCGCTTTGCCTTCGGCGGGACACTATCCCTATTGATAATGATTTATTGTCTAAAATGTGCCCCTTTTCATAATTATTAAAGCTTTATTTATTTCAGGGGGATTAACATGTCACAATCTTTTTGATAATGTTTTCTATAATTTCCTGTTACATAATATTGCGTTGTAACTTGGTTTAAAACTTTTTAAATCAATTTTATTATGTTTCTCTTAAAATATGAACCTTTTTATTAATTTGTAAATTTAACAAATCTTTGCTCTATCTATTGAATATACTTTCATCATTTAATAAGTATTCTTCTATTATATTTTGAACGAATATTTTCTACGTCACACATACCTGGCTATGAAAACATCGGCTTTTGTCGTCTCTGATGAAGGCAAATAAAGAAAAGAGCTCTGGACGTATGAAATTATTAAATGTGAAGTTATCATTTTGTTCATTTATAAATGTCTATTTTTAGTATAACCACTGCAAAAGGATCAGCTTTTGTTTCCATTGACAACATTTACAAAGAGACATTTTTCATAAATGCTTTTATACATATTCCAATTTGAATTCTATATTAAAATAGGACACTTATCACACAAACTGTAGTTGGGTCATTCTTTTCTTCTTTTGCTCTTTATTAAATAAACTATGGTTGTATTGTGTTTCCCAAATTATCGATTTGAGGCACAATAACCGTAAAAACGTGTCATGAGCACACACAAAGTGGTAGCAAACTTTTTTCTCAAATTTTCCCACTTTCCATGCATTTCCGAACCAATCGAATTTTTTTTTCTCACTTTTGAAAGGATTGATCACAGAAAATGACAAATCCAAGTTTAGTTATGAAATGTTTCAAACGTTGACCATAAATTTCAAAAAGCTACAACAGATTTAGCTGTAGAACATTGCTGAAGAAAACTGTTCAGTACTATTCATTCATACAACATAATGAGTTTATCTTCATGTTATAATCATATTATCTTTATAAAGATTTTTGATGTTTCAGTGAAGAATACATTATCTGTAACAAATGGCGGAGTTTATGGAGTTTGGGAATCTGAAGAATTTTGCACGAAAGGTCATTATGCCATTGGATTCAGAATGAAAGTATGTATATTTTGATATGCTTACCCTTCCGGAGCACATGAGACCAACTCCAGTTTTTTGTGGGATTCTTGTTGCTCAGTCTCTAGTTTTCTATGTTATTTCGTATGCACTATAATTTGTCTGTTTGTCTTTTTTTCATTTTTAGCCATGGCATTGTCAGTGTATTTTAGACTTATGAGTTTAACTGTTCCTCTGGTATATTTCGCCCCTTTTTCATAATACCCGTTAAATATTTTTCTCTAAAACTTTAAGATAAGCTTTTAAACAACTAAACTCAAGAAGAAACTACAATTGAAAACTGAATTCACTTTATTTTTTGTCAAAATAAAAGGAAAACAAACATACTAACTTAAACTATATAAGGTTGAATGAAAACCAAATTCATAGCAAATCATCTTCGGTTCGATACTTTATGAGAAAATAATATGAATGAGTTAGCTGTCATGCAAGTGTTGATGGTTCTTTTCATTTTGGCATCTAAAATACGTGAGCAATTTTAAAAAAAACCTTTGTTGCAACCCTTTCAAGGTACCTTATCTTTTTCTAGCATATTTAAATGGCATTAAGATTCATGAATAATTACTGACATATTTTTCTAACGAAGGATTTTGTATCTGTGACTTTAAAAAGTCTTAATGACTCTAACTATATAATAATTATCTTAATATCGGTATTACTAGAGTTTATTAATAACTGATTCAATGTCTTATTGGGACATTTATAAAAACAAAACCTGTTCCAACGTTAGCATGGTTGCAGCAGTTGTAATACATCTGTGACAACCTGTTCGGCGGTTTAGCAGTTTACTTATGACTGTAACAATATTCTTTTATAAGAATAACAAAGGTATACACACATTATTTTATGAACGAAATGCGCAAACTTTTGGAGGTTACAATTTTCATATTTATACAATATACATTTAATAAACTTAGCTGATATCACCGAACAATAGATAAAAACGTATGAATAATTTTTAGGCACATAACAAGTACCAAACAAATTTAATTTCCTCAGGATATCCACGTGAGTTTGTATGCCGAAACTACGGTAGGAAATGGCATTATGTTTTGTGGTCTTTGCGTCCGTTTGTTTGTCCGTTCGTCTGTCTGTTCGTCTGCCACGCTTCAGGTTAAAGTTTTAGGTCGAGGTAGATTTTGATGAAGTTGGAGTCCAATCAAATTGAAACTTTGATTTAAGTCATGTTCCCTATGATATGATCATTCTAATTATAGTGTTAATCTATAGTTGTTACCCAAATTTTATGGTCCACTGAACATATAAAATGATAGTGCATTCTTGTACTGTGGACATATCTTATTATAAAAAAAATAATTATACAAAAATCTAACAGAAAATCAAAAGCACAATACGATTGAATAATAAAATTGACGTTATATCAGAATATTGTATAATAAAGGCTAGTAAGTTTTCTTTTAATGTGTGCATTCCTTTGACAGATCGAAGGACAGGATAAAGATAGGTCAGAACTGAATGCTATAGAAATCATTTGTGGCAGTAGAGGAAGTTATCTTTGTGGTGACAGGGCTAGTTCCGGTCAGCAGAAATGGGGAAATTGGACAGGGGAGGCACTTTGTCCAGCTAACACATTTCTCACAGCTTTTTCTCTACAAGTAGATCCATACGATGTAAGCTACATAGATCATTCACTATTATGTTTTTTGTTCGTTAAATGTTATTTTTACAATTTCTAGGCGATTCTAGAAAAAATAAGGTAGACATTTTCTTGATTTCTCCCGAATTTCTATTGTGACAATCTGACAAAAGCAAGAATACCTGATGACGTCCTTATTTTAAAAATACACAACGTTCTGCAAGAATTTTAAAAGGAAGTATACTAATCATTAAAGAGACAGATTTCACCACAATCACTCGTGTTTTAATATCTCGCTAGTTTACTTTTAACTAGTTATAAAGCTTGGCAAACCTCATGCTTACGATATTGATATATATTACAGCTTTAACTCCAAGAATCATCATAAGCGTTTAGTTCCTGATTCAAATAATATATTTTAAAAAAATGTTCAAATTGGCAATATTTTTGATAAATCCCTAAGGAAAACCTCTATAATAGTTATCAAAGGTACCAGGATTATGAGTGAATACGCCAGACGCGTGTTTTGTCCACATAAGACTCATCAGTGACGCTCCGATAAAAAAATCTATAAAGCCAAACAAGTACAAAATTGAAGAGCATTAATTAAGGACCCAATACAATATCCATCACGTTTGGATTTATAAATATTTTGATGGATTCTCAATGCCCTTCAACTTTGTTCTTGTTTTGCTTTATAAATATTTTGATATGGATCCTCAATGCTCTTCAACGTTGTTCTTGTTTGGTTTTATAAATATTTTGATATGAGCGTCACTGTTGAGTTTTATGTAGATGAAACGCGCGTCTGGCGAACTAGATTATAATCCTGATTCCTTTGATAACTATTGAAATAAAAATACGTAGTTTTGTGATGCCATTGTTGATTTGCAATATTTGAAAGAATGAGGTAATAATTGTTATCTTTTATTGCAGAAACCTACAAATAATCGATTGATTTTTTTTAATTTTTAATGATAGCAAAATTAAATGATAAATAAATGATATTAATTTGTGAAATGGTTATACTAAATAATGAGCTTATCTTGTTTTCACATCTTTTTCATTAAAACAAAATGATATCATTGCTTTAAATTTCAATATCATGAGTGTTTATCAGGCTAATAACCTGGAATGTTTTTAATTCATTTTGTAAAGGAATTTGCAATACATTAACCTTTTCTCAAATGTAGTTTCATTTGAACGTTAACGACATAAAGATATTAATCTTGGCTAGCTCATGGGCATGTGTAACCGACTTAATTCTATGTTTGTTTATTTTGTTGTTCAGTTTTTCTCCCCATCTTTGTTTTGCTACCACTTACTGTAATAAAAGAAAGTTTCGAAAATACTTTAGTTTTCAATCTTTTTTCGCGATGTCAATGTAGATTAATAAGGAAAGATCCAAGTAAAACATACATACAACGATTTATATTCGCGTTCATTTTCTTTTCGCAACAGTTAAGAAAGATATTTGGTCACAATACACCGCCCTTAAAGTAACGGCTAATCCCCAAACGATTTACAGATGCTCCGATTTTAATAGTTTTGTGCAAACTGGTATAAATTCTGAAGATATGTTATCTCTTTGGTTTGATAGGTTGATAAAGATAGCACTGGTGTCAACTACGTAAGATTCAGATGCAGATATTTCAATGGTGAATTTATTGCCGAAGATCTTACCTATCCTCCTGGGATTGGACCATTTGGCACTTATGGTGAATGGAGCGACACCTGTTCTGTGAACAGTGCCATATGTGGTTTACAGACCAAAATTGAGGCTCCCCAAGGAGAGGATGACGATACTGCACTGAATGATGCTAAATTTTTCTGTTGTGAATAAAGATACTACAGTCAATATAGCAATTGAACTCATTTGGTGTTTTGGGGTTACTATAATGTTGAATGTTCAGAATGTGAAATGATTACATTTAAAATGAGTTTTCTATGTTGTGTTTCCTATACTATTATTTGTTTGTTTGTCTTTTTATTTTTAGTCATGGCGTTGTCATCTTGTTTACAATCTGTGAACTTGAATGTCCCTCTGGTATCTTTAGTACCTCTTTTAAATCAGAAGTGAATTGTTCACATGTCAGTAAATTCCACAATATGTAAAAATCGACCTTATGCAAATACACGCATAATAGATGTACATGTTGAAGACTTTGACAGATTTTTCAACATTTAAAGACGAAATAAAAAAGATATTTTGGCCTATTCCATTAAGCAATGTAATATGTTTTAGGGTTCTTATATCATCTCAATTTTAAAACAGTTACAGACTTTTCGTCGAGATGTAAACATAAATATAGATATAAATTGATTAAGCAAACTCGTGCTGTTTGATTATTCAAAGTTTATCTAATTTTGTATTATAGATGAAAAATAAATGTTTATTATCTTTTTACCTGTATAAGAAGATTTTTTGTGGATCGAATCAGTCAATTAAATTATTTATCTTTGTTTCACTTTCAAAGTTGACTTTCTTTTTCTTGTAATAACCATATACATACAATTTACGTGTTATCCATCTTAAGCTAAGGGGTTGAATTGATGTTCACATACATACGGTTTCAATAAGGTAGAATTATTCATTTGCTAGGTCAATGTGGTATACGATCGTTTAAGGGTCAATGTGGTTTACGATCGTTTAAGGATCAATGTGGTATACAGTAGTTAAAGGAAAAATGTTTGTCCACCTCACAGAATCGTGTTAGGCACTAATATGAGATTGGAAGCAGGCAATCTGTTTCATTTGAGAATTTGCCACGGTCTTTTCCATCAAACCTGTAAGAATTATCGTAACTTTTGCACTGAACAAGGTTGACAACGTATGCTTTTGACGTCATTTTGGATCCCGTACTTCATAGTCTAGTTAATCAAGCTGGATAATATGTTTATTTTTATGACATTGATTTGTCTGTCTGCACTTTCTTTCATTTGTTTGCTCAAGTGCTTTGTCTGTATTCCTTTTTGTTTTTCTATGATAGACATGTCGACGTGTATCTGTGCTCATACATCCCGTCTTTGGGTTATTGTACTATCATGGTTAATCTTTTTTTTTCTCTTTCATTTTCATTTTCACTGATATGCTTTGTCTATATGCCTTTTTGTGTAACTTTGCAGCATATTTGTTAAATATTATAGTGATATCGATTATAACACAATAAATAAATTTTGTGTATTCACTGTTTTCTGATTGGTTAAAATTATTAGTTTTATTTTCAATGTTGTTAATTTTGATGGCGACACGCCCACTCTGATGTTGTGTATTCATACGTCAACATGTGTGTACGTTGTTGTTGTCAAGATAACTAATAGAAAAAGTTCTTTGAGCCTTATTTTTGATAGAAATTTATTTATAATGAATGGCAATAATTTATTTTGATTTTATTGAACCATAAAACTTATTTTTGACTCTTCACATTTTACATAATCCGCTTAGCGAATTATTCAATGTGAACAGTCAAAAATTAGTTTTATGGTTCAATAAATTCAAAATAAATAATAGCCATTCATTAAATGTTGAACCCCATTTTTGATATTTTTATATATGTCTGTTTGTTTTGTTTTGTTTACACATCGTTGTCAATATAATGGAATTTTATGCAACTGTCATACTAGTTAGCTAGCTGTTAAGCCAGGTTTTATCCAATATTTTCTACATAAGATAATGCCAGTACCAAGTTAGGAATTCGAATATACACTATTTTGCCTTTGATTATGTACACTTCGTTTTTAGTTTTTGTCGAAGTTCGGTATATGTATAAGTTTTCTATTGACCATAACTGAATCTTCACGTTTTTTTGGTTGCAATGTTTAATTCAAATATATGATGAGCGTTCCTATCGACCGCGATTTAAACATTCAGACTAACATCGGAAAATAAATGTGACAATATGTTTGCAGATTATTTTATTCAAGTGGTATTTGTGATTTACCGTACAGCTTTACACATTTGATTTTGGCATATCGAAAAGCGTACATATACAATGTCCAAAATACATGTTAAGGAGATGAATTGTACTTTTTTTAATTCCTATGAACAGAAAAACACACACAGACCAAAGGTTATTTCAATTTAAAATAAACATGATGACGAATATCATTTTGTTTAGATTGTCAACTGACATCAACTCAAAGAGATCATGTATTTTAAAGAAGAGATGGTATTAAGTCCTATTCTTTAATTAATGCCTACACTTTTCTAGCTAAACAACTTTTAAAAAACCCTTTCATCCAAACCTAAGTCAAAATTTATAAAAAATTCAAAAATGATCATGCTCATGGACAATGACATTATCTTCAAAAAACTTTATTTTCTTTTATATGTAAGGTAATTGCTGGACTACTATTGATGTAATTTGTAAATAAAAACTATTTAGTATAAAACTAGTGCTCATGTTTACGTGTTTCCGAAGACAGTGACTTTTTTCTCTTTGGTTTTGTCTTAAAGGGAGATTTTTGTTTGCTGGTATGCTTGGTTTTATTATAGTTTGATAATAATGCAAAATATTTGATTCCAAGTGGTGCCGTTAAAACATCTCTTAGTAAATTGTACACACGCCATTACAAATTGGTTGACCGTGATGAAATATCCGTTTCACAGAGGAAAACAGTTATATTTCAAATATAAATAGGAAAAAACGGTATGATTACTTAAGAGAATACTCTCCATCACAGACCAAATGACACAGAAAAGGATGCATGCAACAACATTTTCATTATTTTCCCCAAATGTGACCTGCCGAATAAGATTTATTATTGGATGAGGTGCCACTCATAGAATATATCTGTTGGTAGCTTCAGAGCACATGAGAGTACCCCTTCTTTCTTTGATGGTCCATGTTGTGTAGTCGCTAGTTTACTATGTTGTGTTTTGGAACCTATTGTTTTTCATTGGTCATTTCTTTTTTAAGCTGGTCATTGTCAGTGCAGTTTCGTTTTAATAGTTCGAATGACCCTTTTGTTTATTTCGTCCCTCTTTGAAAGTGTTTGTTTTGACATATAGTGAACTGTCTGTTAACATATATGGGCCTCTCAATGGCTTTTTCGTCGTTCCTTTTTCGACATATTTCAAGCATATGGTCCGAGTACACAGTTATTTCGTAGTGCATTTCTTTAAGACAATAAATGAAGATAAAAAAATCCACCCTGTGCTTTCTCCATTTTATTTTTACAGTGTGTTGTACTACTTTTGGGGGAAATTATATCAAAATTATAGAAAATTTCATCAGCCCTAACTCAAAATATGAACCATTTTAATGTTTAGGGGGTCTTGAAATCCTTTGACATCTTCCGAGGTGCTAATTTGTGACCTTTTTCAGCTGGACCTAATCACTACTTTACAATAATATTTATGACCCAATTTTTTTACAGTGTCATTTAGCCCCCCTTCTTGCTATAAGAGGAATGAAACAAATGATAGCATGTTGAAATAAATATTAATGTCGGTAAAATTGGTGTTAGAAACGGTCTAGAACTAAAGAACTTTAAGAACAAAAGAGAGACAAAAGATACCAACGTGATATTTGAACTCACAATTCGAAAACAAAATGAAAATGCAATGGCAACAAATACACACAAAGTCTCAAAATCAAGGTCTTAATTTGTTTGATAAATTTTAAGAATATGCTGGACTTAGGTGTAATGTTGACAAAACTGAGGACATATGGATTGGGTCAAAAAATGGTAGTATGGAAAAACTTTTACCAGAACAAAATCTTGTTTTGAACCTTTCTGGTAGGTTCAAAATATTGGGTATATGGTTTGAGCTTGCTAAAAGGGACAAGACCCTATGTAATTTTACAGCCAAGATAAACAGTATCAAGTCACTTCGTCATACTTGGGCTTATAGAGAACTAACATATAATGGGGGGAGGGGTGGTGGTTGTGATTAAAACTTTAAAATTTTGGTTCAAGTTATGACTGTCCTTCCTAACCCCCCATATGGTGTTTTGAAGGAGATTCAAAATCTATTTTTCAATTTTTTATGGAAAGGAAAACCAGATAAAGTGAAAAGAACAGTGGTTTTGTCCGAACACTGTGATGGCGGTCTAAAGATGCCTGATATTTACTTTTTTAGTATAGCGTAAATATGTCTTGTCTGTATAAATTACTAGACCCCCAAAATTTCTCTCCTTGGAAAGTTTTGCTGCTAAGTTATATACAAAAATTGGGTTGGGGGGGGGGGGTACATTTTAAGTAAGGAAGGATTGCGTTATTTAGCAAAAAAAGTCAGTCCCTTTTGGCATGATATCCTAGTTAATTTTCAAAATTGAAAATATGTTGAAAGTTGAAAACAATACCAATATTCTGGCCCAGTCCATATGGCTAAATCCAATTAGAAATTATGAAATCTTCTTGCCTTTTAGTGCAAAAGCGGTCATTTTAGGTGTGTTTGAGGATTCTGTCAACAATAAAACAGTTAATAATATCTTGTTGTTATTTAAATACTACGTATATAAATTTCGATGTAAGAGTGTATTGCCCGCAAAATATGGCGGGATAGAATATTTACAGTATTGGATTAAAATAGAAAAACTCTGTATGTTTAACTCTACACAAAAAATAAAAATAGATCAGAAGTTGCAATTGTTAGAAGCAGCATTTAATTAAAAAAAATCAATTGTAATATATTATATCTTATCATACCATTATGATTTAATCGATCTTACAAGTATTATAGTAATAAGTTTTTTATACGACCTCAAATTGAAAATGTGTTCGTCGTATATTGCTATCACGTTGGCGTCGTCGTCTGCGTCGTCGTCGTCGTCGTCGTCGTCGTCGTCCGATTACTTTTAGTTTTCGCACTCTAACTTTAGTAAAATCTATGAATCTATGAAATTTTAACACAAGGTTAATGACCACAAAAGGAAGGTTGGGATTGATTTTGGGAGTTTTGATCCCAACATTTTAGGAATTAGGGGCCAAAAAGGGCCCATATAAGCATTTTTTTTGGTTTTCGCACTTTAACTTTAGTTTAAATTAATAGAAATCTATGAAATTTTGACACAAGGTTTATTACCACAAAAGGAGGGTTGGATTTGATTTTAGGAGTTTTGGTCCAACAGTTAAGGAATTAGGGGCCATAAAGGGGCCCAAATAAGCATTTTTCTTGGTTTTCGCACCATAACTTTAGTATAATTAAATAGAAATCTATGAAATTTAAATACAAGGTTATTGACTATAACAGGAAGTTTGGTATTGATTTTTTGTCCCAACAGTTTAGGAATAAGGGCCCCAAACGGTCCAAAATTAAACTTTGTTTGATTTCATCAAAAATTGAATAATTGGGGTTCTTTGATATGCCGAATATAACTGTGTATGTAGATTCCTAATTTTTGGTCCCGTTTTCAAATTGGTCTACATTAAGGTCCAAAGGGTCCAAAATTAACTTAGTTTGATTTTGACAAAAATTGAATCCTATGGGTTCTTTGTTATGCTGAATCTAAAAATGTACTTCGATTTTTGATTATTGGCCCAGTTTTCAAGTTGGTCCAAAACGGGGTCCAAAATTAAACTTTGTTTGATTTCATCAAAAATTGAATAAATGGGGTTCTTTGATATGTCAAATCTAACTGTGTATGTAGATTCTTAATTGTTGGTCCTGTTTTCAAATTGGTCTACATTAAAGTCCAAAGGGTTTTAAATTAAACTTAGTTTGATTTAAACAAAAATTGAATTCTTTGGGTTCTTTGATATGCTGAATCCAAACATGTACTTAGATTTTTGATTATGGGCCAAGTTTTCAAGTTGGTTCAAATCAGGATCCAAAATTATTATATTAAGTATTGTGCAATAGCAAGAAATTTTCAATTGCACAGTACTCAGCAATAAGAAGAAATCTTCAATTGCACAGTATTGTGCAATAGCAAGAAATCTTCAATTGCACAGTATTGTGCAATAGCAAGTATTTTCAATTGCACAGTATTGCGCAATAGCAAGAAATATCTAATTGCACAATATTGTGCAATAGCAAGAAATTTCAATTGGAGTTATCTTTCTTTGTCCAGAATAGTCAACTTAAATCATTGTTTTATACAATATACAATGTATATTCACTTTTACTACCAACTGATAAATTAAAACAAACTTTACCATTCAGTGATAACAAGCACTTTTTTTTACATTTTAATATTTTATGATCTTCTTAAATGAGTAATGATTGTTGCAAACTCCATTAGAAATTTGAATTGAGATCGGTTTTGGAATAAAGGAAAGGGGAATGTGAACAAAAAATGATTGGGGGGGTTCAATTTTTCTTATTTGAAATTTCATAAATAAAAAGAAAGTTTCTTCGAACATGTTTTTGAGAGGATTAATATTCAACAGCATAGTGAATTGTTCAAAGGCAAATCAAAAATTTTAAGTTCATTAGACCACATTCATTCTGTGTCAGAAACGTATGCTGTGTCAACTATTTAATCACAATCCAAATTTAGAACTGAATCCAGCTTGAATGTTGTGTCCATATTTGCCCCAACCGTTCAGGGTTCAACCTCTGCGGTCGAATAAAGCTGCGCCCTGCGAAGCATCTGGTTATACTTTGTGTCTCTAATACTGTATTATGTAATTTCACATGTTTAATCTTGAAAAATTCAAGAATTACAAAAAAAAAAAAAAAATACACAAAAATGCTGAACAGTTCACATAGAGAATAAGTCTGAGTAGCAAGAGTATATTTATGCATATATTATGAAAAAGCGTGAAAACACAACCAGTCTAAGTGCTTACAACATAGAATCTAAAATAAAACGACAAGTAATCAAATCAAAGGAGTAGGGGCATTAAGGCCTAGTTTTGGCCCAAGAAAATTAAATGTTTGATAACCATTTCAAATTGGCACATAATGTTTAGAAATGCATAGGATCAAAAAATATAAATGAAAACCATTAAGATTTTTATCTGATGACGTCACAAATACTTCATACTATGTACTGTTTCCACAAAAATGATGAAAAATACATAATTTATGCAGTTTTCTTACTTTATTTCCGTTGTGGAAACATCCTGCGCAGCCGAAAAACAACTAAATAATTTAACAAGAGCTTTATTTTAACTATTGGCATTATATCATCAAATATAAAGTTGTTTCTTGGGTGCGCACATATTTTTTCGGTCTAAAATATACTTAAAATTGAATGAAAAAAATAGGAAAATCACGAAATTTAACAAAATATGCAAATTAGGTTATGATTTGTTGCCATGGTAACTTGTTCGATGTCAAATTTGTTTTGTTTTTCTTAGTGCCTTACACCTAAGACAAGTTTTCAGTAATTTAAGAATATGTATGATAACTTTAAAATTTGCAGTATTTTTTGGGCCAAATAAGAGTTATCGAGCCTACATCTTTCTTGAAATAACCAGCGCCTGGATAAACTAAACGAATCCTGAAATAGATTTATATTTGTAAAGATGTTTTAGCGTGACAGTGAACAATGCTATAGTTATGACTAGAGTGAAGCTCATTCGTCTCAACTCGGCCGATTCCGTACCCTCATCTAACGGAGAGTAGCGGATTCTACCGAGGATTGCCGAATGGAGTGAAGCTATGTTATTTGACGGTTTGTCTTAAATATGTTTTTTCTGAGCTCACAAATTCTAGAAAGACAAAGACGAGTTCATCATCAGTATTAACAACAACTCATACGCACATTTTACCACGTGATGATCTGTATATACGAAATACGAAAGTCTATTGAGCGCAAACTGTATCAATTACGAGATACCTATACATACAGAATGTTCATATTTCAATTTTGATTTTGGTGACCATATTCAATAGTCATGATGTAATCAAATCAATTTGGCAGCGTTTGTTCACATTTCCACGGTCATTACTGTGAAGGAAATAGACAATAACTGTTTAGTGTCTTTAACCCTCTTGCTGCCAAAATAGTACTGTAATACCAACTTATTTAACGTGTTGACTTATTATCTAGTTCGTCATTTTCATGTAAAATGTTATGGCTCACAAGAAAGACTAATAAGACTTCAAATTCTTTACTTGATAAACAAACCTCCGGAGACGGTGAAAAACTGAAAAATACAAAATAAGCAATTCTTACTAACAATTAGCACTTCAAAAATTTAGCATAACAGTACACAATAAAGTATCAATACTAAGACACAATATTTGGTTTTAACAATGTTTAAATAATCTTTTTTTTTTTTTTTTCTTTGTCAAATGCAATGTTCAATATTCAACTTGTGTTATACAATGACTGTCATAATAGTCTAAGCAAATTCAAAGTTCATAATAGATGTAATAAAATAATTCAGTTACAACAAAAAACAGTAGCACACGTGCCTGTGGTTACAGTAGAAAATAGTCGCCTTTTTTCATGAATCAAAGTGAGCAGTTTACAATAACCAAAACAGCAAATTAAATACTTTCTAGAGAAAACATCTTAATCAAAGCAAATGAAATACAAATCAACACACTGGATTTAAGAATTAATGTAAAAAAAGGTATGATAAACAGTTCATGTAAAATGACCAAAAATGTTGCATTCTTTCAAGAAATTTGTTTTACGTTTTTTTCGTACATCTATCAATCAGAATGGCAGAATATCTCATATAAATCAAAAATCTTATCCCTGTTAAATAATCATAAAAAAGGTAACTGTTATACTTGATTACGCGAAATATTAATATTCATTCACAATACACCATACACGCCTTATTTAAAAGAACTGGATAATTTATTAAGGGCTCAAATACAATTTTGAAATCTCAGGGGTTTTTTTTGTAAAAGTACACACATGTTAACCGATGTACTTGTATAATATTGCCATACGATATTTCAATACATTTAAACCTGTTTCATCATGGAAGCACTGACTTATTTTTTTTTTTTATTTTCTTTCGAAATGGGGATGTTAAATTAATAGTAGACACAATGATTTCTATTCATATCAGAGATATTCTTTCCCAGTGACAACCTCTTTTTTTTCTGACATTCACCACAGATCTTTTACTTTGTATGACCCACTGAGCAATATATTTATTGGATATTGAATTTCAGATGTCCTTAATATTGCATGAAATACTTGCCACTGAACGTTGAGAAGAGAACAATTTATCAATTAACATATTTTAAAGATATTTCGTGTATGTCAATAACAGTGTGCACTTATCATAGTAAATGACAATGAATTATTATTGATTCATTTTCACTTGTAGACAATAGAAATTCATTTTAGAGAATTTCTTCTCTCGTTTTTACTATGTTTTTATATTCGTATTCTCTAAAATTTTGAGCAATAAGTGGTCAACAAAAGAATAATGAAACATGATTAAAAAATAAGCAAAATGAATATCGATAATAAATTTTATATAAAAAATATATCCTCGCCTACCGAAACAAGGATTGAAATCATGATAATTTTAATCTGAAAAGTTTGATACTTTACAACAAGAAGTAGTTTAACTTTATAGAATCATATAGCAGCTGCTCGGAGATTTTATTTATTTATTTATTAATTTGTACACGCTTTGTTTTTATTTTTATTTTCTTTGGGTGCCGTTGTTTGCCGTTTATATAATGATTTGAGTGGTGTTTTTTTTACAGTATTTACCAATTACCTTATAAAAAAACGAGAATAAATATTTTAGTATTTTATAGGTGGTTAAATTAAAGAATCGTTTATGCATTTCACTTGACAAAGATAAAACAAAGTCGCCTTCAAAACTAATAGCAAAGCTAGTATAGCAGTTGGTATATTATTTTCAATTTATTTTAAGACAAGAAAGATAAAAAAAATATATTCCAAGGTTGTAAGTTGTATTTTTAAATAATGTTTTATTAAAAACATCGTTTATGACAATCTTAGAGCAATAACTTCCGTAAAATTACTTATACATCGCTTTTCATAATTACGGCTACATTGACGCGGGAAAAACTATGGACGGCGGGAAAGCGCAGTTCTACAGATAGGCACAAGTTTTGCAACGTCACAGATAAGAAACGTCAAGATGCTTTTGGCGCGACAAAGCAAGAAAAAACTCGGCAGCAAGAGGGTTAACAGTTGGAAAGCAGGTCACGGTTTGACCCCAAGTTTATCAGCAACAATAGAGTCACGTGACCGTGAAAATTCAGTAAAAAAACGGATGAGACAAACCTCATTTTAACTCACTGAATACTATTGTCGTAATAAAAACTTATTGATTTAACTAATCTTGAGTATCCATAGTTTATTCTCGTCAAAGCTCACACATCAAATCAAAGTCCTTTATTCTTTATTTTATCTGCAAACTTGGAGTTTGGGTGAAAATTGTCAAGTCTCCTGAACGAAAAATCTAAATATTTACGAGGAAACTAAAAATGATGGGCTGAATTTAAATTTAATAAAGCATCTCATTAAGACAAACACTCGATATAAATATCTCGGCAATAGAATGTTGGATACGCAAACGTCAAATTGATTTCAAACCGAAGCGGTGGTTTTTATGCCGATTTGTGCAAGTGGTTATCTCCCCTTAATATCACCAGTCAAAAATAAAAACCCAGCAAAATGCATAAAAATTAAAAAAGGAGTTTTCTTTACAAAAATTAGAAAGAAAATAAACAAAACTCGATTTATAACTATGTTATAATAATATAAAGAAGAGATACTTCCCCTATTTTTCAGAGAAGGACTAAATGTAAATATTAAAAGACAAAATATTACTGCAGTAAAAAAAAAAAAATTCAGAAATGTGGATTATGACACCTACATGTAAAATTAAAAACCTAGCTATATTAAAAGAAATTAGATCTGGCGGATGAAATATACTACATGTAATTTTTATATGTGGGATCATTCCTAGCAGAATGTTTTTTTAAAAACACTTCTGATTATATTTAATGCAATAAAACATAGTTTATACAATTTCAATAATCTTTCTGAAAATTGATATAATTATTAAATAAAATAGTAGACTGATCATATATATTTTATATTCTATAAAGTGTCACAACAAATTTCTTCAAATATAAGAGAGCCTTTAAACTCAAGCCTATGTTTCTTAGTTGAACAGTAAAATACAAAAAAGGGATTTATAAGTTTTATACCAAAAGTATTGACAGAAATTCTGTAAAAAAATATGCTTTAAATTATAAGTGAAAGTGACACAATTTTGAATTTCAGAATCATTATTATTGTAAAATTAAACTATTAGATTAGCTTGCACAGTAGCCCTTTGTCTTCTTTCTCAGGGTATTTTATAGATTATGAAAGTAAACTTTTTGGAAAAAATGGGGCTTCTTCTCTTGAACAGGTTGCTGTATCAGCTTCTTTAAATAATTACATATTTATAAACAAAGTATTGTGTATATACTTTACCTGAATACTAGTAATAGGAAATGAAATGAAACTGGTAGGACAAATTTTGTGCATTTTACTTCAATAATGATCAAAGATGCTTAAATTTGACAAGAATTTGCCATTTGAATAAATTCAATTTTGTCAGAACACATCTCTATGAATAAACTTCTTGTTTGGCTGACTTGGCTTGATAAGCTAGTTTTTGCTCTTATTACCATAACATTGAGAATGGAAATATAGCTTAATAAGTAAAGAGATAATAATATAAGCAAGATTTTATTAACTGACCTTCATTTTCTTTTTTCATATGTTTTTTTCCTGCAATGCATTTTCTATTGCTATTTTTGTGCTTTTGTCCATCCATACAGTAGGCTATCAATTATTTATTAGATCTGTCAGAATTTTCCAAGACGTTTAGCTTTAAACGCAATAAAGAAGATCTTTGTTTGTTGTTTCACTTTTCCAATGTGTAAATTTTTACTATGCACATGACCCTGACACATATTTTGTTATAAACGTTACATGACGTATGTTGAAAAAAGAAAACAATGTCACCGTCAATTTGTGTAGGGGATCAAAAGGGGTTTTAGTTACTTTAAAATACAAGTATCGTATGGAATTGTGAAAATCCACAACTTTTAATCAAAATTTCATTCATGTCTTTAATAAAATCAGTATTTTAGAGCGCTTTGAAACAGTTACAATGAAAAGAAGCTAAACTTTACTGTTTTGAAGTAGAAACGTAGCTAAAACCAGATAAAAATTGACATGGCTGGTGGTCACTAAAATTGATGTATAAAAGTAAAAAATTATGGCTTCAAAACAGTGTATAAATTTGAAATAGGTTTCCCGGTTTCATTTAAGATTATAACCGTTCTTTTCTGTATTTGGATACGCAAACGTCAAATTAGGAAAAATCGATTTTTTTGGCGAACAAAAAAGATGGCTATTTTTTTTAGAACGGACAGGATAAAGGAATAGCAATAACAAGCTATTTTTTGTAATGTTTGTATGTCGTAAAGAAATTATATTGGTCACAAAACCTACAAATTTTAAAATTTAATTGTAATAAAAGCATGACAAGTTGCAAAAAATACTTTTAACGTCAATCTTTTAGCCGATTGATTTGGTGGACTTTTTGACGTTACGGACGACTGTAGCGCCACCTAATTAATTCCCCCTGCTATTGTTGCTGATAAAGCTTGACGACAACGGACGTTTCCAAGGACTTGCTTTCCAACTGTTAAGGGCATACGATACAGTTACAGTGGAGGTAATGACGTTGCTAACGTAAAATGTTATTTTCGCGACGTCAAACTGTGACTTATCGGGAAAAGATGCATTTTCGACTGATTTTTATCATTCAAACTGATTTAATTTGAAAACGAGTTCATGGACCCCTATTTTTCAAAACAGCAATTTGTTTCATTTTGCAGGAAGATTGTGTGACCCAAATTTATAAAACTGTAAATAGAGGATTTTTTTTAATTTTGATATTAAACATGCAACAAAAAATGACGTATTTTCCTCAATTCATGACCATTTGATAAATATGAGTTTTATCTGAACAAAAAATGCATAATGTTTTAAGATACTTATAAAATACAGAAATTACCGATTATTTAACAAAAAACAATTTGTGTTTATCTTTTACAAATGTATAACAAAAAAGTAATGTCTTTCTTTCGAAAAAGAAATTACGGCCACAAATCTGAGTTTTGAGCAAATATACAAAATGTCGACCTCATTTTACTCAAAAAGTAGCACATGAAGGTATATTTTTTATTACATATTTGATATAATCAGGTAAAAAACAGCCTATATGCAAATTTTCACGAACTTGTAAATACAGGATCAAAACTGTATCGTATGCCCTAAAGATGATTTTCGGTTTCACAATCATGCATTTTCCCGTATACTAACTATATTCCTACGTCATGATAGTTCAATGACATCGAACATCTCATTCATAAAAAAACATATGACATTAAAATATACTCGGAAGAGCCAATTCAATACAATTATATTACACCACGGGTGTATACTCAAGTCGTTTGAAGAACGTTAAATGAGAATCTAAGTCATAGTACAATTCAGAGTTCTGTTTACAAGTCATGTCATTTACTGAAAACCCAGAAATGAAGCCGTTTCACAAACGAATGAACGGTCATCGTAGCGACTACCAATGCAAGCCAGACCTCCCTCTCAGTCGACATTTGAGATCCCCTGGCCACACTAAGGCAGATCTCAATCGACTGACCATTAAAATCATTGACCACAACTCTGCTTGGTCTAAGGAGGATAGACTCGCTCGGGAAAGATTTTGGATAAGGAAATTAACAACTTTGGCAACAAATGGGATAAATGAAAAGATGTAGTTCGACTCCGTGTAGTGCTTCACATTCAGGTCATATTACTTATTATTACAGTCTCTGTTTCTTTTTCTTAACCTTTTTCATTTATTAAATACATTTGTTGAAGATACCAATTTAAATTGCTTAATTTTTTTAGGGATGTATGAGTACCAAGCCACGTTTTCCTAGTTATACTTAGTCAAAAATTATTATTACATTTTAACGGCCGTTTGTTCGCGATGTTTAGATATTCAGACTCTGTTGTAGCTAATTTACTCTCAATTTTAAATATTTATATCGTTCAGTGCTGTCTATTTGGTAATTTTATAGACGTTATCATGCTTATACATGATATACCATCATAATTGTCGTTCCAGAAATTATTGTTAGAATTGTGCTAGTTCAAATCGCACATTATTATTTGTATTAAGGTGGCTCGTGGGTACAAAAAAAATAGCAAAAATTAAACTTTTATTTTTTCATTACAAATTTTATTAATTACACCATTAGTTGTTACTTTATGATATGGTACAAAAATCAACCCAAAAAAATGATTTGGTTTGGCCCCAGATGACTTTAAAAATTGAAAAAGCTCCAAATTATCTCCCTTTGGTGCAAAAATGCCATTTTTTGGCCTTAAATTTGAAATATCTTTTTTAACTCATCGGTGACCTATATTTTTTATTATTGTTTTCAAATGAGCTGTACATTAACTAAATAATTGTAAAATATAAGCGATTTCTTATATTAGGTTATTTTTTAATTTCGATATTTCCTCTTTTTCTCCTATTAGTTCAACAGAAAAAAAGGACATTAACAAAAATGTATGCTTCTTCCAGAGGCAGATTTTAGCTTAAATGAACGGTGACCTCATTTTTTTATTTCATTTTTCTTTTAGGTATATGATAAAGTTCATTTATGAAAAAATATAGCGAAATCCTATATTAGAAAAAAAAATTCATTGATACCCAGGAGCCCCCTTAAAAGCATATATGTGAGCTCTCTGTTGAAATAAGCCATATAACCTATGTCATGTTTAACAATTTTTTAGAATGGTGCAAGCGTCTTCACTGATGTTCGGTTTGGCTTTTTTATTGTATAAGTTTCAAGATTTAGTAAAAGTTTAATCTAACGAGACTTAAAGATGATTCATTTCACATCAGAATCTGATTGACAAAGGAAATCTGTTATCCGAAATATTTATAAATAATTACATTTATAGTTACTTTTTTTTTGTATTTGGAGTTGGTGTGTACACTTTTTTAGGCGTTTATATATTAGTGTTGTCAACGGTTAATCGTTCAAATGACAGAATACCGAATACCAAAAACGCTAACCGGTTAACCGGACTTTTTTTTCAATTTCGATAGATTTGATATAATTTGTGTTGCAAATTAAATCATTAATTAGTTATGTTTTATTTAAAAATTGTCGTCGTGGTAATTAGTTTGACAGGTCAATAATTGTCCAGTATGTTGATTGCTATTGTTAATCATAAAAACATACAATTAATTAGAGTTCGGGCAGGATCTTAAAGAAACATAATAAGTACACGTGTTTGTTTAACAGTAACTTTAAATCAGTAATGAGATTTAATCTTACCAATTAGTTCATTCTTTCGTTTTTGATCTAATATTGTGTAAGCCTACATTTAAATGTGCAACCTCCGTAGTGCAAGGCTAAGTCTTACTTTAAATTAAAAAATTGTGAAATGTAAACCAATGTGAATGTACTCAATGTATACGTGAAAGTACGAGTTACATGCTCAAAGAAAAAAGCAAACACAGTGACGAATTAGGTCGTACAGCATGTACAATGACCAATAGTTGTTAATTTCTGTGTCATTTTGGTCTCTTGTGAGAAATTGTCTCATTGGCAATCATACCACATCTTCTTGTTTTATAATTAATCATTTCAAATTGAAACACAACCCATTATTTTCGGAGACAACAAGAGAAAAGGAAAGAATAATCGGTTTCAGACATATGACATATTCAATTCTACGAGATTAAGATTTTTCTTGTATTTTTTAATCTGAAGTGGGTACAAACGCCATAGTTGATACGGCGCATTTGATTATTAAAAATCAAACTTCGCCAGGAATCCTCACAGACAAGCCTTATAATACTAGAGGAAAAACTTCAATTCTAAAAGCGTATTTATGACTTGGATGAAAGATTGTCAAATTGACACTCATACCACATCTTATATCTATGTGTAGGGTTCTATTGATAAGGCTTTCAATCACCAACTTAAATTACCGGTTAACCGGTTAATCGGTCGAACGATTATCCGAGTAACCGGTTAGGCAAAAGTGTACGATTTGACAACACTAATATATATATATGTTACAGTGAATTTGTATAATCAGGGATTATGTAGAATAACTGATTGTTCAGGGAATATGTAGAATCACTGAAATCATTAGTAATTATATATAATCCCTGAAAATGACCAGTGATTTTACATAATCACTGAACATTTTAATAATTATTCTACATATTCCCTAATATGATTTCAGGGATTATCAATAATGTAAGGATGCTTTGTTTGTTAAAAAATAAATAATATAGAAAAATAAACATTTTTTTCTTTCATATTCCTTGCTAGATGAAATAATTTTGCTTTTAAACACAGAGGATAATCTTAAATATATAACCAACACAGGGTTTCGAGATAAAGTTGAAGACTTCAAAATTAATAATAATAATTAACATTCCCTTTTTAGCGATAACTTTACATGTATTGTATGTTGCTTAATAAAAAAAAAGCCAGCGTCAAATAGATATTCATGTTCTATTTGTTAATCCACAGAGCTTGTTATTTATGGCAAAGAAGATGATGGAACATCTGTTTGTGGTGTTTTTTTTTTGTTTTTTTTTTTTTTTTGGTATTTTTTTGTCAAATGAAAAAGAAAATTCAAACTGAGAGAACTTAAATGTCATGATGATAAAACGGGCAGAACTGAAGGATTGATAAATAGAACAAAATTTTAGAGGAAGGTGGCATTTGGCGTAATATTCTCATAGCAATTCTGGATGTGAAAAAAGAAAGGGAAACTCAAAAAACATAATCATTGGCAATTGTTCACACAAAGTCTGAAAAAGAATATTGCCTGGCCACAAAACGCTGTATTTTACTTGAACAGTTTCGAGGTTGCTCGTTCCCTTTTTTCGGAATACCTTGAGATGGTTTTACAGAACACTTATGGACACTTATTCTTCTTAGGTGTGTAGAAAATTTTGATTCGTTATGTGAAGGATTTTTTTTTTAAATGTGGATATTGTGATAACAACAGATGTAAAGCATATCGTTTTAATATAATGTGTTTAACATTTAAAAACAAGAATGTGTCCTCAGTACACGAATGCCCCACTCGCACTATCATTTTCCATGTTCAGTGGACCGTGAAATTGGGGTAAAAACTCTAATTTGGCATTAAAATTAGAAAGATCATATCGTAGGGAACATGTGTACAAAGTTTGAAGTCGATTGGACTTCAACTTCATCAAAAACTACCTTGACCAAAAAACTTTAACCTGAAGCGGGACAGACGGACGAATGGACAGACGCACAGACGGACGAACGGACACACAGACCAGAAAACATAATGCCCCTCTACTATCGTAGGTGGGGCATAAAAATGGAGTTATCGTTTTTATATATTTTTCTTAAAGTCATAAGAAACGAGTGACCGGTGAAAAATAATGTTCTTCCAAATCTTGAACCAATGCGTACAAACATCATAAACGGTGAACTATAGTTGTTAATGTTTGTGTCATTTTGGTCTTTTGTGGATAGTTGTCTCATTGGCAATCATGCCACATCTTCTTTTTATATAAGTCTTCTGTGCACGAAATATAATTTTTTCGTGTAACTCGTGTAAATTTCGTATAATGATCGTCAATTTTTTTTTCTATCAGTCAGTGTTGTTCGGAAAATATGGCAGGTAATTAAAGTTCGTGTTTTGAAACCGAAGTTTAACGATTGTTACCTGTTTGTCAACAATCGATATTATATGATTTTATAGAATAAATTATTTGACTTTTATTCATTTTCTTTATCGATAAAACTATTTCTTCATTTCAGTTATTATGTATAATCCCTGATGTTTTTTCTAGTGATTATACATAATCCCTGAGAATTTTAGTGATTATATATAATCCCTAAACTAGCCAGTGATTCTACATAATCCCTGAAAATTTCAGGGATTCTACATAATCACTGATTATACAAATTCACTGTAACATATATATATATATATAGTAATAATGACATGTATGTAACTGAATAGAAATATGATAACATGATGTATTATAAATTCTAATTGATAAAATTAATTTAATTTTTGCTGCAACCAGATTATGGAATTTTTCATATTTGCCTTCTTTATTTATCAATATTTCATGATATTGAAGAAATTCTTGGTTTTATCAACGACTTTTCTTTTATGTAACATTATGGTGTAACATATATACACTTTTAAAGCCGAAACAAGCTGTTTTCCAAACCTTTGATAATTAATTTTTTTAGTTTAATCATCGCAAAGGTCATAATTTTTTATACTCAAGTAGTCAGGTAAGCGGACATTATGTATAAAAACAGTGTTAAAAAGAAATTAAACCTACAGTTGTAATTAGCTGTTTCGTTTGGTTTCTTTTTGAGAGATGTCTCATTGGCATTCAAACCACATCTTTTTGTCTTAACAATAAGGGTTATATCTTAAATCCAAGTAATCTTTTTTTTATGCCTGGATATAAAAAAAAACACTTACAATTTCGTATAATTCATAATTTTGCAAGCTTTGCCCATTAAAACTTGCAGATTTTTTAAATAATTCGAAAATCTGGTTTAGATTTAGGGTAAACTTATCTGAGTAAAAAGCGCATATTTTCGCCCAATTTGGTTTAGGTGTTTCAAAGTTTTCATACACTAATGTCCATATTCTTTGAGCACAAATGTCCTAGCTGTTAAAAATTGCAAAAATCCAACTATGTAAACGTTTTTTATTATCTGCATCTGCACATGGTCACCGAATCGGTGTTAAATATGAGGTCATTCTGTGAAGCAGTTTCAAATTATTAAGTGGCTGAAAAATACAAGGTAAATAAACTCATCATAGATACCAGAGTATTCAGCATATTAAAAATATTTTTGTACCAGCAACATTATAGCTAGTGACTGTCAACCTGCTGACCAAATATGAAGTCAATCCATTCCTCAATTTTGCCAATTATTCCCTATTCATTTAACCCCATCTGTACCCTCATGACTATCATGCAAGAAAAATATAAAAGTTGCCCACCAAAAACCAGAGGTAATCTCAGTTGCTCTGCAAGGCTAAGCAGATTCTGCGCCATATGTCACACCCGTCGTGTTGCTTATGTTATAACAAATCCGGTAAATAGTCTAATTTTGTAGGTCATATATTGATAAAAAAAACATGTACTTAATTTGAGCAATTTTTTTATCTCGTAGATCTTTATGAACGTTCGAAAAATGTTAACAAGATTCGTACATTCTTTAAAACCTGAAAGAAAATTTATTAATTCTGATCAACCTTTTTATAAAAATCTACGAGATCTACAGTCGTTGATAACATAACTTTCTACCCGCTTTTTAATTTTAAAAATGTAGGCAATAGTTTGGTTTTTTCTTTGTATATTTATAACCTGTTGGTCTTTGACCGTATTAACCCTTTAACGTTCCTATCGGTCAATCTGACCGATAAGCCAAATTTTTGGAGGAGTAGTTTGCATTTCGTTTGGTATCGTTGACATTTTTTGACGTAAATATGTGGTTGTGGGCTCAAATTAATGATCAGAATACCACCAACCTGATTTTTGGTGTCTGAAACCAACAAAATACAATTTATTATGTCAATTTGCACTATATTGACAAGAATATTTTGGGGGAACACTATTTCATTTTTATTTTAAATAGAATATTTTCACAAAATGTCACAAGACAGATTGTTGCTGTTTTTTGTTTTAACATGACAATTTTGATAACTGTGCCGTGATAATTTACAAGAATACTATCAAAACTGTAATCAAAACCCATACACATACAAAAAATCTGATTCATAGAGTATCAACATTGAAACAAAACTCAAATTACAGGGAATTTTCATGTTTTGTTTTGTCAGTTTTTATAGCAAAAGAGATGATAACATCTAAAATGTCTTAAAAAGTGTTAGCCAAGTCGGAATAGCAATAACAAATCTTTATTTCTTAAGTGTGTGGTTGTGGGGATGTTAGATATCGTATCGCTAAGATATAGGAAAAGTGACATATCGACGAAAAAAACGAATATTTCTGAATATCTTTCTTACATATTTGCTTGAAAACATAGTCATTTACAAAAACTAGCTTCTTTAGAAAAAGAAGTTCGATTATGTTCTCCCAAAAATAATTTCGATTCATACAGAGAAGGTGACTTATATGCTAAAATTTCATCAGTTTTCCAATGATTTCTGTGGCTCAGTGGTAAGATGTACAGTCTGACACTGGAAAGATCGCGTGTTCATACCTCAGCGCCGGAGGGTGAAAAAATAAATTCAATTCCAATATTTAATGTAACTACACTTAACTTTACTTTCAATTTCAATTAAGACAACTGAAATACATGATTAAATTAAAATGAGAAATCCCCCCCCTTGTTCTCCTCTCTCCCTCTGTTTTTGTTACATTCGTAGCCTGGGCACTCAATAATACCAGATTTTCATTAAATATTCACTCAAAATTCGTTCTTAAAGGCTCATTCTGTAAGCAGTTATGAATAGTACATCTTTAACATAAACTTGGGCCATTTATTTGACTTTTACAAAAATTCTTAAAAAAAACCCACTATTTTTCGGTGTTTCAAGTATTGATACTTTCTACCAATCAGACAGGTTTTACATCTTTCTGTATAAAGTTTTTACCTATAACGTTTCCAAAAGTCTTCGTGCATTAATTTAACACTAAAACTATGTTCTAATTTTGTCACTAAATGTCTGTACAACCGCTTTTCCGCTTGAATTGTACATTTTTGTCACTTTAATTCAGCATGTCACGTGACTTTTGAGAGATATCACGTGACCAACGTAAAAATTATTTTCCTTAAATCAAGTTTTCTTGAAACCTTGATCAATTATCTATCAGATGAGTCTAAACTGTCCTATGAGTGAGCTTTGTATCGAAATGTACAATTAATTGAAAACAGATATCCTTTATTCGGGTAAAAACGGTAAAAATCCCTGAACGTTAAAGGGTTAAGGTCTGCCGTGACATCATAGTAACATTAATTTTATCTAACACTTAAATGTTACAGTCACAAGAAATAGTAGTGTTGTTTTCCGTAAACGAAAAAACTTTTGCTCTAAATGATCATTGGCTGGATGATAGTTTACCTGCTAAAACAAAAAAAAGCACAATATGTAATCACTTTTGGTGTAGTGTAACCCGTTTTGTTTAGTTTTCTATATATTGTTTTGAGGAATGAGTCGTCTTCTTTACCGGGGTGTTTTCTGTTGTTTTTTTATATAGACCTATTTGATAGCCCTATTGTTTCTTTTATTTTTTGGTGAGGTACAGGTTTATGACTTTTTATCTTTATTTTCAGATTTAAAATGGATACTTTTAAAAAAACGACAAAAATACTGTTGATATCAACCCATGTTTTCCTCTCAGTATACTGTATGGAATTTTCTAATGTTATGGATGCATACAAAGCTAGGTGTGGTAATAAACTTTGCGAACTGCAAATATCAGATTGGACGAACGGAACACTACGAGATTTTTGTCCAGAATGCAGCTGTGAGACTACATGTATATTTTCTAGGAACTGCTGCCCGAATCTATACTTTCGTTTTCCGCAATCATGTGTAGAAACCAGTATTCTGAAATTTAACCCTAATCATGACGAAAAAAGAGCAGTATCGATGGTAAGTCATTGTCCTGCGTCTTCTGATAATGCCATAAAAACGAAATGCGAAATATCAAACAGTCTCGATCAAAAACTTCAAAATACTCCCGTGTATTCTTTCAAAAGCGGGCTTACTTATAGAAATGTTCAGTGTTCAGTATGCCATAATGAATCAAGAAGATATATTGTACGATGGAAAATTGAACTTTTAAAATGTGCAGAATTTGCAGATTTCAATTTTCTATCTTCTTATTCCGAAATAATCGACTATGCCAGAGAAAAACACTGTGATATTTTCTATTCAAGTCCAGAAGTCGATGGAGTTCATATAAACACATGTGATGATAAATATTTGTTAGATGAGGGTTTGATAAGTAAATGTAACGTTTCTGGGACATGGATACTATTTGATGCCAGTATAGACTTTGCATGCCGAATGTATGACAATAGATTTCATTCCTTCAAAAATGTATTTTGACATCTCTGTAACCCACCAATTGATTTAGGTGGTATCATTTCGAAATGTAATTCAACGGGTTTATGGGACATTTTCAATGCCGATTTAGAAAAAGCATGCTTAAACAACATACAGTCTCCACTGACAACGCCGTTCAGAAATATTTACTGCTTTTTATGCAATTCAAACGACAAGAATAACATAGACGAAATTCATTTCAGGAAATTAGAATTTACTTTCGAGAAAAGGATAGGAAATCAAGCAGAATTCGTGCTAGAGTTTAAAACCATCCATTTTAACCTTGAATCGATTTTTGAGAGTGGATCAAAATATGTAAAAGATACAAATTCTGAAGTAATATCAACGACAAAAGTAGATGTAATCGAAAACAATTACTTGAACACTTTGAACAGAAAAAATATAATGGAACAGTATTTTGCATTCACTGGTTCCCCTTTATTTTGTCAAAACTATTCCATGTTTCCTATGACGAAAAATTGCGACTGTAGCGATAGTTGCTACTTTCAAGACAAATGTTGCGTAGATAAATTGATTCAAAAATCTACCTCATGCACTGATCTACGATATTCATATAATGAGACTGGGTACGTAGTTTTTGATACATGCACTAAATCCATGAATACTCTTACTGACATATTGTGTAGAATTAACGACATTGAAAAATTCTTTACTTTTCAACCAGTAGAAATACAAATTGCTGATGGGTCTACTCATTATAAAAACGTATACTGTGCTTTATGTAGTGACGTACTTGGTCCATCAACTTTCAAAAGTACTGATTCTACCCTACTGAAATTTTGGGACCTAGTCGTTCGCTGTAATATGTACTTGCCGCCGCCATTTTTCTTCTTGTCATTTGAAAAATATTTCCAGTTTGTACGAGAAAACGGATGTGATATTAAGTACAAGCCTTCCGAATATACTGCAATATGTGAAGAAAAAGAATACAAACAATGCAATGTTACCGGGCACTGGATGCAGAGGGATCTAGACATAAAATTTGTCTGTGAAAAAATAACCATGTCAGAGAGTGCATTTTGTTCCATTTGTAATCCGGAACACAAGCAAGCAATAACATATTCTGAATGCAACGTGACAGGTTTATGGGAAAAATATGACATAGAAACAGAAAAATACTGTTTAAATATGCCAAGAATTGATTACCTAGCACCATACAAAAACAGATTTTGTGAAATATGTAATATAGTAATCGAACTTGAAGTGATAGATATGCCCGGTAATGGCGGTGGTTTTCCTTTGCCACCACCATCATATAGGTTCATATTTAAATTTTCTAACAACAAACAACGTTCAAAACATAACACAGAGACAACTAGATGTAACTCGAGTCAGGTTTTATTTCTTGTAAGTAACATTGAACCTAATTTTTATTACGTAAATATAAAGCTTTCTATCTATTTAATATAACAATACTAACTTTAACTATTTATACCTAGGATACGGTGTCAACTAAGATAGAGCTGACAAAAAGTTCATGTTATTTTGTCTGAAAAGGGATGTCGTTTGATCTTAAATATTGGGAATTAAAAAAAAAACTATAATAAGTGTAAACAAATACTGCATACAAGGTAGTTTATGAGCGAAAAATGTCACTCATTTCTGTTCTTGTTTGTCACATTTATTTTTACTAATTGATGTAAAAAACTGAACTATTGATAGCACATAAATAATGAAACTTAAAAGGCAGAAATAGTAAAGGTTTGTTTCCTAGTTTATGAGATATAAACAGTACAAAGGAGTAATTCCAGTAAGACCCCTTTTTGGCCCCAAAATATAGCAGTTTTATAAAATTGTTAAAATATAAACTGTTAGTTACTTATTTTACAGTAGAATGCTTCTGCTACATAAATATTGGCTGTTTTTGACAATACAATGCACATGTATCGGGTACTAGCACCATAAAGTCATGCTAAATTACTGAAATCTTCACAATTCTAGCATTTTAATTAAATTTCAGACGGTTTTCGAGTAAAACGAAAGTGGCCGCATTTGTGTTCATCCTTAATATTGAAGTGTAAGTTGTATTTTATGATAAAACATAATATATATAAAGGCTGAGGATGAACTTTCATCTTTTTCAAAAATCATCTGAAAAGTGACATTTTTCGGCATATTTGGTAGATTTTTCATACTTGAGCTTGAATCGGATGGTTTTTAATGACTAAATCAGTTCATATCTTTCACATAAACTAATTGATTCAAATGAAAAAGACACTTAAGTGTTTAAAAATGGTCAAAATCTTTCGTCAGATGAACCTGAAATTTGAGGCCAAAATCGGTCCTTACCGGAACTACTCCTTTTTCGCAGGAATTTATTCTCCGTAGACCTTTCACACATTTAAAATTTCTTTCAAAGGTATGATAATTTCACACGGATTAGATAAGATTTTCAACAATGACTTTTCGGGTTAGAATAAGGGTTAAACTGTATGTAATAAAACTAAAACTAGAAATAGAGGTTAGCAAGCATATGTTTGTTGGCAAAATACATAAACAAATAAGAGGATTCCGAATATCTGGCAAAAATTCAAAAACACAAAAGGAGGGGATATCCTAAACTATTTTTATCATCATGGTAATTATTCACTTTAAGTGATTTTTTTTATATTTCTACGCATACCCGGTTGAAAATAAAACATTGTTTAGTGTAATTTAAATCAAAACTTGTATCGTAATTTGATATACGGATGAAGGATAGGCCAACACCATTAACAAATTTGTGTTAATGATTTTAATATGTTCATCCTGTCTAAATCAAGTTAAATTTTTGGCGTTTCGTACCAGACTATCATATGTCATGATCCTGCAAACCCCTGTCCTTCGAAATATACCACAATCAAGTGTTAAAACGATTAGAGCAGAAGACATTTCCTTCCTAACTTTCAATGAATTCTATGTGTTAATTATGTTTGATTTGGGCTATTGAGATTTTTTGACCGTTGCAATAAGTACCGCATATTGAAGTAATTTTCATTTATGTATTTGCTTTTGCGTTTTGAGTATGAATTGTATAATATTAATGCAACTATATTTTAACAATTTATTAGTTAATGTTAAATCAATTATACTTAGAAAAAATATCTAATCAGTCCGATTAGTTTATTTAAGATATTATTATTCAGTTAATCTTATTTGTTTAATCCTCCAAGTTTGTCAATGAGACAACTAGGTATAGGAAGATGTGGTGTGAGTGCCAGTGAGACAACTATCCATCTAAATAACAATTAAAAAAAAAAGTTTACCATTATAGGTCAATGTACGGCCTTCAACACGGAGCCTTGTCCACAAGAGACCAACATGACACAGGCATTAACAAATATAGTTCACCATACGTCCTTCCACAATGAGCAAAGTTTAATTGTTAATTGTCAAAATCGTTTTAGTATGTGGCATAAACTTCTGAATATTCAAACGCCCTAGGTTTCATATATATTCGCATTTTGTAACAGCCAGTTAAATAAATTTTAAGGGACCATTGACCTTACATCTTTGAATTTGTATATTATGTATATCTTCAATATTATTTTTTCATTTATACTCAGATATAATGAAGGTGTTTACATATTAGAAGATGTGGTATGAGTGCCAAATGTCACAACTCTCCCTCCATGTCACAATTTGTAAAAGAAAAACCATTATAGATCAAATTACGATCTTCAAAACGCCAAACAGTAAGATATAAAGGCCCAAAAAATTACTAATGTAAAATCATTCAATCAGGGAAACCAACGGTCTAATCTATATATAAAACGAGGAACGAGAAACACTTATGACCATATCAACAAACGACAACTACTAAATATCAGGTTCCTGACTTAGGACAGGTACATTTGTCTACATAAGCCTGACAGAAAATTGAATATTGCATTGTTAAATAGAAATTAAGCTCGATAGGTAGTTTGAAATGACAAGCCTAGACGAACACATCGAAAATAAGATAAGAAAACAGAATCGCAGTTAATTCGTTTGTAATCATTATGAATCATTACTAAAGGAAACCATCAAATACGTAAATGACTATATACAGGCACAAAAAAAATGTTTCGACATATTGCTAGGTTATCCAGACAACAATATTTCACCGATGTTCACAATTGATAAATATCCCTAAAGAGATTCCCCAGGTGTGTCGGCAAGATAAACCTATTTGTAATCATTGTCTAATCTTACTCTTTATTTCAGAATGAATGTCGTGATATACATTGCTATCCTGGTAGAATGCTTGTCGATACAGGATGTACTCCACTTTTACAGACAACAACAACACTTGGATACATTTTATATGGGACATTAAAAGCTAGTTTGTTAAATAATGTAACCGATTCGAAGCCTTTTTTGGATTCAGTCGGTGAATCTTTTAAAGAATATTTAAGGAAATGTTTGGAGCTATCGTACATTGATTTTGAAACTTCCATTATTCTATCCAATTTTTACTGTCCACACGATCAGCTGAACAAATTATACAAAGGACTTGATGTTGTCATATTGGTTTACCACAAATTTTTTATAACGGATTCTGTTAAACGTTCAAGAACAGAAGCACAGCTTGTTGATTTGCTAGGCTCATCATTCAATGCTACCTATGATGAATTTGAACAGCCATTTGTTTTTGAGCATGATGCAAATGCGCTTCATTTACCTTCTTTAGTGACAAGATTGAAATCTACCGATACATGTTTCACTATTTATAACGACGAATTTCGTGCATACCCATACCCTGGACATTTATACGTTCATTCACACGTAAATCAACTTTTGGTTTGCGAACAAATCGAATTGAACGAAAATGAATTTAGTGTAAACTTGACAGATTTTAAATTGACAATCATTTCACGAAATACTGACATTGAACAAGATGATTATATGCTGGTGTCACCTCGAAAAGCAAGACTATGCGTAAACCGTTTACAGACTTTGAATACACGAAAGGATTCTTATAATTCTACAGTTGTATGGAATACAGTCGCATTGGTGTTCACTTGCATATCTCTTGTCTGTTTAGTTTCAACATTTTTGACTTATTGTTTTTTTTCGAGTTTGAGAACCCTTCCGGGAAAAAATAATATGTGTTTAGTATTTGCAATGTTCTGTGCGCAGTTCGTTTTTCAGTTTGTAGAATTTGGTACAAAATCTGATATCGGATGTAAAGTTATCGGTGTTTTAGTGCATTATTTTTGGTTGGTAACGTTTGGTTGTCTCAATGTATGTTCTTTTCATATGTTCTTCGTTTTTACAAGCAAAACAGGCATTCATATTTCCGAAACTTCTAGACTGGCAGTTTATATATTATATTCTTATGGGATACCAGCAATAGTTGTAGTATTAAATATTATTATAACCAGAAGTCTGTCTAGCGTTACATTGATTGGCTACGGAGGTCACGTTTGTTTTTTGAGCGAACAAGTCGCATTCTATATTACTTTCTTAATTCCAATAAGTCTAGTTTGCTTTTCAAATATTTTCTTCTTCATTGGGACTGCTTTCAAAATAGCACGACGACCAAAATTGAAAAATGATTCACAAATGAGTCTAAATCGAATTCAATTGATAGCACATAAATAAGGAAACTTAAAAGGCAGAAATAGTAAAGGTTTGTGTCATAGTTTATGAGATATAAACAGTACAAAGGAGTACTTCCAGTAAGACCCCTTTTTGGCCCCAAAATATAGCAGTTTTATAAAATTGTTAAAATATAAACTGTTAGTTACTTATTTAACAGTATGCTTCTGCTACATAAATATTGGCAGTTTTCGACAATACAAAGCACATATATCGGGTACTAGCACCATAAAGTCATGCTAAATTACTGAAATCTTCACAATTCTAGCATTTTAATTAAATTTCAGACGGTTTTCGGGTAAAACGAAAGTGGCCGCATTCGTGTTCATCCTTAATATTGAAGTGTAAGTTGTATTTTATGATAAAACATAATATATATAAAGGCTGAGGATGAACTTTCATCTTTTTCAAAAATCATCTGAAAAGTGACATTTTTCGGCATATTTGGTAGATTTTTCATACTTGAGCTTGAATCGGATGGTTTTTAATAACTAAATCAGTTCATATCTTTCACATAAACTAATTGATTCAAATGAAAAAGACACTTAAGTGTTTAAAAATGGTCAAAATCTTTCGTCAGATGAACCTGAAATTTGAGGCCAAAATCGGTCCTTACCGGACCTACTCCTTTTTCGCAGGAAATTATTCTCCGTAGACCTTTCACACATTTAAAATTTCTTTGAAAGGTATGATAATTTCACACGGATTAGATAAGATTTTCAACAATGACTTTTCGGGTTAGAATAAGGGTTAAACTGTATGTAATAAAACTAAAACTAGAAATAGAGGTTAGCAAGCATATGTTTGTTGGCAAAATACATAAACAAATAAGAGGATTCCGAATATCTGGCAAAAATTCAAAAACACAAAAGGAGGGGACATCCTAAACTATTTTTATCATCATGGTAATCATTCGCTTTGAGTGATTTTTTTTATATTTCTACGCATACCCGGTTGAAAATAAAACATTGTTTAGTGTAATTCAAATTGAAATTTGTATCGTAATTTGATATACGGATGAAGGATAGGCCAACACAATTAACAAATTTTTGTTAATGATTTTAATATGTTCATCCTGTCTAAATCAAGTTAAATTTTTGGCGTTTCGTACCAGACTATCATATGTCATGATCCTGCAAACCCCTGTCCTTCGAAATATACCACAATCGAGTGTTAAAACGATTAGAGCAGAAGACATTTCCTTCCTAACTTTCAATGAATTATATGTGTTAATTATGTTTGATTTGGGCTATTGAGATTTTTTGACCGTTGCAATAAGTGCCGCATATTGAAGTAATTTTCATTTATGTATTTGCTTTTGCGTTTTGAGTATGAATTGTATAATATTAATGCAACTATATTTTAACAATTTATTAGTTAATGTTAAATCAATTATACTTAGAAAAAATATCTAATCAGTCCGATTAGTTTTTTAAGATATTATTATTCAATTAATCTTATTTGTTTAATCCTCCAAGTTTGTCAATGAGACAACTAGGTATAGAAAGATGTGGTGTGAGTGCCAGTGAGACAACTATCCATCCAAATAACAATTTAAAAAAAAAAGAAGGTTTACCATTATAGGTCAATGTACGGCCTTCAACACGGAGCCTTGTCCACAAGAGACCAACATGACACAGGCATTAACAAATATAGTTCACCGTACGTCCTTCCACAATGAGCAAAGTTTAATTGTTAATTGGCAAAATCGTTTTAGTATGTGGCATAAACTTCTGAATATTCAAACGCCCTAGGTTTCATAAATATTCACATTTTGTAACAGCCAGTTAAATAAATTTTAAGGGACCATTGACCTTACATCTTTGAATTTGTATATCATGAATATCTTCAATATTATTTTTTCATTTATACTCAGATATAATGAAGGTTTTTACATATAAGAAGATGCGATATGAGTCCCAAATGTAACAACTCTCCCTCCATGTCACAATTTGTAAAAGAAAAACCATTATAGATCAAATTACGATCTTAACGACGCCGAACAGTAAGATAAAAAGGCCCAAAAAATTACTAGTGTAAAATCATTCAATCAGGGAAACCAACGGTCTAATCTATATATAAAACGAGGAACGAGAAACACTTATGACCATATCAACAAACGACAACTACTAAATATCAGGTTCCTGACTTAGGACAGGTACATTTGTCTACATAAGCCTGACAGAAAATTGAATATTGCATTGTTAAATAGAAATTAAGCTCGATAGGTAGTTTGAAATGACAAGCCTAGACGAACACATCGAAAATAAGATAAGAAAACAGAATCGCAGTTAATTCGTTTTTAATCATTATGAATCTTTACTAAAGGAAACCATCAACGACGTAAATGACTATATACAGGCACAAAAAAATGTTCCGACATATTGCTAGGTTACCCAGACAACAATATTTCACCGATGTTCACAATTGATAAATATCCTTATATACCTATATGGAGTTATTTTCTTTCAGAACGACAGGTCATTCTTTTTCAGAATCACCCCGGACGATACCATGTTTCAATGATATATGCTTCAAGGCATAAAATAATGACCTGTGTGAGGTCATTATTTTCCTTGATAAACATGCAATCTATAACCTACTTCACAACTCTATTCGTTTAATAGTTTTTTGTTGCCGATTTGGAAATATATATTTTAAAGTTCAATCGATGATAGGTGTAAAAGAAACCGTCATTGTAGTCCCACATTTTAATTTTAGAAACAAAAAGCGTGAAGTTTTGTTAATTTATCGTTACAACAACGAAACATTATCATATATATGTCAGATGAATTTTAATGTAGACTTTCATAAAATAAATCCAGATTTGATATATTCCTGTGTAAGATTTTGAAAATCTTATTAAGTCAAACTGAATAGGTTGATTGATTTTCGGTTGCTTGCTTAACGTCCAGTGGCAAATATTGCATGCATGTTCTGAACGATACACACTGAATAGGATATCATACTGTGACCTACATGTATTTATATTCGTCTTCGTGTCAGTTCTTAACTTTTTAAAATTTATGTATACCTTTTACTTTATCAAATGATCAACTAATAAGATAATATTATATTCTATTAAATAACATTAATGTTACTAAAAAAAAAGGTCGGGTGCGGAGGGTATATAATCATATCCTGATTATCTTTTAATAAATGTTTTGCTATTCAAAAGACAATATTTCTAAATTTTTCATTCGATTCAAGTATATTGTTAAAAAAATAACCACTTTTCCGCGATAGAAATAACATAGCAAATAAAAAAAAAACATACCCCTCCCCTTTTCCATAAGCTAAGTGGTACAATAAATTACTTACAATGTGTCTTGTATTTGTCATACACCGTTATCGGATGGTAACAATACATTTATGTCTTACTGCATGCAGTTACAGTAATATTTTTATTGTGTATGGATAATAACTTTTAAAAGGTTTATATCTAAATTATTTAGTGAGTTTTATTTCACATTCTAAGTGAGCCGCAGGGCGTATTAAAACCTGAACACATTAGAAAGGAATATCCCACCCTAGTGTTGTCGGTAAAATAGAATACAAAGTTTTACAAATCTTTATAAAATGAATATTTTTTTTTACGGTATATAAGTCAGATAATGCATATTTAAAGGTTTTTCTTGTCGTAGAACACACCTCGGGGTGCCTGGATTGTTCAAAGAAAGACCTCCCTCCGGTCGGTCTTTCATTTGATCAATCCTGACACCCCTCGGTGTGTTCTACGACAAGAAAAACCTTAAAATATGCATTATCTATACCCTAAAGAGCTTCCCCAGGTCTGTCGGCAAGATAAACCTATTTGTAATCATTGTCTAATCTTACTCTTTATTTCAGAATGAATGTCGTGATATACATTGCTATCCTGGTAGAATGCTTGTCGATAGAGGATGTACTCCTCTTTTACAGACAACAACAAAACTTGGATACATTTTATATGGGACATTAAAAGCTAGTTTGTTGAATAATGTAAACGATTCGAAGCCTTTTTTGGATTCAGTCGGTGAATCTTTTAAAGAATATTTAAGAAAATTTTTGGAGCTATCGTACATTGATTTTGAAACTTCCATTATTCTATCCAATTTTTACTGTCCACACGATCAGCTGAACAAATTATACAAAGGACTTGATGTTTTCATATTGGTTTACCACAAATTTTTTATAACGGAATCTGTTAAACGTTCAAGAACAGAAGCAGAGCTTGTTGATTTGCTAGGCTCATCATTCAATGTTACCTATGATGAATTTGAACAGCCATTTGTTTTTGAGCATGATGCAAATGCGCTTCATTTACCTTCTTTAGTGACAAGATTGAAATCTACCGATACATGTTTCACTATTTATAACGACGAATTTCGTGCATACCCATACCCTGGACATTTATACGTTCATTCACACGTAAATCAACTTTTGGTTTGCGAACAAATCGAATTGAACGAAAATGAATTTAGTGTAAACTTGACAGATTTTAAATTGACAATCATTTCACGAAATACTGACATTGAACAAGATGATTATATGCTGGTGTTACCTCGAAAAGTAAGACTATGCGTAAACCGTTTACAGACTTTGAATACACGAAAGGATTCTTACAATTCTACAGTTGTATGGAGTACAGTCGCATTGGTGTTCACTTGCATATCTCTTGTCTGTTTAGTTTTAACATTTTTGACTTATTGTTTTTTTTCGAGTTTGAGAACCCTTCCGGGAAAAAATAATATGTGTTTAGTATTTGCAATGTTCTGTGGGCAGTTCGTTTTTCAGTTTGTAGAATTAGGTGCAAAATCTGATATCGGATGTAAAGTTATCGGTGTTTTAATACATTACTTTTGGTTGGTAACGTTTGGTTGTCTCAATGTATGTTCTTTTCAATTGTTCTACGTTTTTTCAAGCAAAACAGGCATTCATATATCCGAAACTTCTAGACTGGCAGTTTATATATTATATTCTTATGGGATACCAGGAATAGTTGTAGTATTAAATATTATTATAACCAGAAGTCTGTCCAGCGTTACATTGATTGGATACGGAGGTAACGTTTGTTTTTTGAATGAACAAATCGCATTCTTTGTTACTTTCTTAATTCCAGTAAGTCTAGTTTGCTTTACCAATATTTTCTTTTTCATTGGGACTGCTTTAAAAATTGCACGACGACCAACATTGAAAAATGATTCACAAATGAGTTTAAATCAAATTCAATTTAGCGTGTACGTGAAATTATTTTCTATAACGGGAATATCTTGGATTTTTCAAATTATTGATTCTTTCATACCGTTTTCAGCCTTTTCAACAATAGTTTCTCTTTTGAACGCTTTACAGGGTGTGTTTATATTTATTTCGTATGTCTTTAATAGACGTGTATTAAATCTCTATAAGCAAACTAGAAAGTCTCTAAGCGAAAACAGTAATTCAGAAACAAGTAGACATACAACACCCATCGAACTGAGTAGAATGTAGGTATATAGAATAAACTGAAGTTTATTTAGATACATACTTGCCTCTTTATTGAGTGGACACTATATATATAACCCGAGAAAACAGTGAAGTTTAGGCATACAATATCCACCGAACTGAGTGGAATTTCACCAAACTATTTTTTAGATATATTAGCCTCTTTGTTGAGTAGAGATTAGACATATAATCCGTGGAAATAGTAAAGTTTAGGACTACATTATTCAACGATTTGAGTGGAATTGAGAAATACATCTGCCTCTTCGTTAAGTGGAGATTAAATATACAACTTGAAAAATCAGTGAAGTAAAGTATTACAATATCAACAAAACTAAGTGAAGTTTACATACACAACATAATTAAACTGAGTGAAGTTTAGAGATACAACATCAATAAAACTAAATAACATTTGGATAAACAACATAAATTAAACTAATTGATCCTTAGATACCCAACATCCTCCAAACTGAGTGGAGTTTAAGTAAACAACCCAAGGAGACAGTGAACTTAAGACCTGCAACATCAACCACTCTGATTTGAGTTTAGATAAAAATAGCTTGCCTTATGAAAGTATAACAAACAATATTTCAGATGAATTTTTAGATTATGTAATAAGTATTGACAAAGTTATAAATGTATTGATTGAAGACAAAAATGGCAAAGCGCCAGGTAATGATTTGATACCTATAGAATTGTATAGAAATGATATACTATACATGTTTTACATAATTTATTTCATAAGTGTTTCAAATTTAGTAAATATCGCATCCATGTGGAGTGAGGGGATAATATTACCTTTACATAAGTGTTCTACATCAGACACTAGGGATACTTTGTCATATCGGGGCATTACATTAGCGCCATGTAGTTATATTTTTTTTTGTAGTATTTTGAATAATAGACTTGTATCGTGGTTAGAAACTAAAAATGTTTTACACGATGAGCAAAACGTTTTCGTTGTGTTAGAAGTACTATTGATCATTTTAGTACGCTTACATCTATTATTGAAACCAGAACATTACGACAAATTACAATGTATCTATGTTTGCAGTGTTTGTAGATTTTAAAAAGGCATATGACACGGTTAATTATTTAAGAAATTTATTTTTTAATGATCTTAATCATCTTGGTATAAGTAAACATTTTTCTGTGTTATTAAAGCTATGTATTCTCAAGTTGAATGTGCTATTAAATTTAATAGGCATATGTCTGAATGGTTTAGTGTAAATTCAGGCCTAAAACAAGGCTGTGTTTTGTCTCCGATTTTGTTCAATATTTTTATAAACAGCTTAGTTACAGATATTAAAGCATTTGATATTGGTATTGATATTGATGGTGAAAAAGTTGGCATTTTATTATATGCAGATGACATTTACTGATTGCAGAAAATGAAAGTGACTTGCAATTACTCTTAGGTGTTTTAAAAAATATGGTGTAAAAATAAGTTATTAAATGTTAATCACAAGAAAACTAAAATTGTACATTTTAGAAATCCGTCTGTACAGCAGACAACAACATTATTTTTATTTAATGATAATCAGATATGTATTGTAAGCTATCAGTAACTGGGTTTACTATCAAATAAATTTGTAAACTATGATGTAATAGCTAAAGCTGTAGCCAAGTCAGCTAACGTAAAGATTGATTATTGTAAAGAGTAATGCCCATAGAGGTTGCCAGTACAGTCCATTTATAAACTTTTTGATACCCTGGCAAGTAATAAGTTTTGGTGCAGCCATTTGGATCACCAGAGATTTGCATGTACTAATGCTGTTCAGAACAGAACGAACTATAAGGTATTTTAAGGGTGCTGGTAAATATACCCCCTCTCGATGCAATTCAAGGGGATATGGACTGGAGACCTCAACGTGTTAAGATGTGGACTTGTGTTTTTCAACAATGGGCTACATGTAACATAATGTGCACAGATAGATTAAAATATAGAATATTTAAATGGTCTTACAGTAATGCTCTTAATAAGATAAGAAATTGGTGTTTCAGGATTATGTCTAAGTTTAAAGAATGTTATGTAGATTTGTACACTGATCTAAATAATGTATTGTATGAACAAAATATTACGCAGATATAATTTTTTTTTTTATATATTTATATAGAAAACTGGCAAAATAGGATATTGACACAAGATGTTGGTAAAAAATTGCGGACTAAATTGTTTAAAAACAGTTATGGAAGTGAATTATATCTATCTAAGAATTTATCGTATAAATATTGAAAAGCTTTTGCTAAATTTAGATGCGGAGTAGCTCTGTTGAGAATTGAAACAGATCGGTATGAACATATAAATGTAGACGAATGATAACACAGAAGACGAAAAAACATGTAATATCATCATACTCTGAAGCAATGAAGTATAATGTAGATTTTAATGATTTGTCTGCTGATGATAAATTATGTATTTACTTAAAAACATTAATTGATATGATATGGTTGCCAAAACCTGTTATTTTAAGAAGAAGAAATACCTTTTTTATATTCTTAAAATTAAATTATTTCTTTTTCTATTCTTAAAATGAAATTATTTTAATAATCGTATGTATTTAAACCAGTTTTATATAGAAAAAGTTTTTAGAGTCTCTCATAATTCTTGATATAATGGTACTTGTATTTTATATTTGTGTATTGTCTGTTTTTTATTGTGTATATACTCTGTATGTATTGTATATTTATGTATTGCAAGCAGTGAGATTAAACTAAAATATTGAATCTAAATCTACACAAAGTAATCAAAATGGCTGGAGCTTAGACAAACAACCTTAACCAAACTGAGTGAATACTAAATATACAACATCAACCATACTTTATCGAGATTAGATATACAACATCAACCAATCTTTATCGAGATTAGATATACAACATCCACCAAACTGAATCGATATTATATATAGAAAATCAACCAAACTGTATCGAGTTATATATAGAACATCCACCAAACTGTATCGATATTATATATACAACATCCACCAAACTGTATCGATATTATATATAGAAAATCCACCAAACTGTATCGATATTATATATAGAAAATCCACCAAACTGTATCGATATTATATATAGAAAATCCACCTAGCTGAGAAAAGATACACAACATCAATCAAACGTAGTGAAGTTTCAACATAAAACATTAATAACTGAATGCAATTTCTTTGTGCAATATCCACCGAATTTAGAAGAATTATTTTGATATACCAAATTAATTAATTATTGCATGAATGTAATTATAAAAAAAATTGAGAATTTTTTTCTGTTTAAATATTTTTTTTAAATCAATAAGCTTTTAATATGTATTGATGAATTTTTTAATAAATATCTTGTTATTTGTTTCTTATCATTTAGCTTTAAAAAAAAAAAATTTGTAGCGTGCATAGCGCAAACATACATCTGTTATTTAATATTTTGTTTTGAATATATATTCTTGAGTTGCGTTGTATCTATCACTTACTTTTATTCATAATATTATGCTATTATATGCAGATATTCAATTGAAACTTTGATCTCAAGCCAATGCAATCAGATATGAATTCTCAGAATATACAAAAAGAATCTTACTTTTCTAGATTTTTCAGCTGAATTTTATCGTGTAGATGTTAAATTACCATTTCCATACTATCAAAATAAAATACAAAAATTTCAATAAAAAAGAGTAAAAGAGGGACGAAGGATAAAAAAAACCAGTCAAATTCATAAATCTAAAACAAACTGACAATGCTATGGCTACAAGTGAAAAAGACAAACAGACAAACAATAGTACACATGACACAACATAGAAAACTAAAGAATAAACAACACGAATCCCATCAAAAACTAGGGGTGTCCTCAGGTGCTTCGGAATGGTAAGCAGATCCTGCTCCACATGTGACACCCGTCGTGTTGCTGATGTTATAACTAATCCGGTAAATAGTATAATTCGGTAGGTCACATTCATGAAAGGGAAGGGGATTGTAGTTACGACTTAAGGAACATATCCAATATCATTTGTGAAACGGTTATTCCATAACGGTCAACCAACTCGTGATGGCGTTCCGTAAAATTTACGACGGGATGATTTCAACTTCACCATTTGGAACTCTTGGTTTAACTGCTTCCGTGTGAGCAGCAACCCTCTATCAAGAAAATCATGATAGGAAATGCAAGCACGGGAATTTCGTATCAATTGGGAGACATATACCCCGTATGCAGGTGCTGCGGAATTTTGCTACTTAGAAATGAAAAGTTCACAATTGGAAAGCTGAAATCATCTCTTTTGTCGTAAAGTTTTGTTTTCAACCGACCCTCATTGTAAATTTCTAGATGTAAGTCAAGATACGAAGCCGACTTAACTGTATCTGTAGTATCCTTTATCTCTAGTTCGATGGGATAGATGCGATCAACATAGTCACCAAATTTTGAATTATTTAGTGAAGGATCATCATTTATATAACAGAAAGTAGAGTTAACGGATATTGCTAATTACTTATCTTTCCTCCTAAGTAGTTCCTGCATGAAGTCAGCCTCATAATAATAAAGAAACAAGTCGGCAAGTAGAGGGGCACAATTTGTTTCCATTGGAAAGACGACAGTCTGTTGAAAAACACGTCTTCCGAATGTAACAAATATGTTATCAATCAAGAAATAAAGCATCTTGATACTATCAGTTTCAGAGATTTTTCTTGTTTGAATCAGAGTGATCCTTTACACAGAAGGATTTATCCCTCCCTAAGACAAGATACTTGCATCTACGTTGGTTTTTTTCCTTGTCATATATTTTATGAAGTTATGATACGCAACCCCTAACAGGAGGGATTGTGCTTAATTTTCATATGATGAAGACATAATCTCTCAACCAGTTTCGTTCGTAAGCTATTCTAACATTGGACTTTTCTTCAACTCAGCAACTTAGAAGTTTGGAAATACTAAGTCTTTAGATGTTAGAAGATTAAAGACCCATTTGTTGCCTTCGTATGTTGTCTGCTGTTTGGTCGGGTTGTTGTCTCTTTGTCGACACAGCATTAAAATCCGTCATTTTCTTATTCATTATTTTTTTTAAATGGCAATAACACTTGCAACGTAATTTGAAAAAGAAAAGTTATGAAGTTGCACTTTCAAAATGGATGAAAATGTTTGCTAAGAATTTCAAGTATTGCTGCATATACAATAATCTACATCTGAGATGAGAAATGGTTGACAAGGTTTTTATAAAACTGTACAAACAAGTGAAATAATTTATTCTGTGAACCAGAAAATTTTTAAATGTACAAGTTATTGATAAATTATAGTTGCAATATTATACATTTCTATTTCTAGAACTTAGCATCAGACAAGATGAAATAAAATTTTGAGTTATGAACAAAATTATTATAAGGAAAATTTCTTGTGTAAATGGCATACTAGGCAGTGGTCACAGAGATAAGAAGTTACAGTAGATGTTTGGGTTTTAGATCTTTTAAGTCAATTAAAAGTAAGTAAATTGTAAGTATACAACACGTTGAGGGAATTAAATAAAGCCACAATTGGTAAGGTGCATTGACATCATAGGTATGGCAAAGCAATGACAATTGGACTGATGATTCTTCTGAAATTATTGTTTATCCCATACGACATGTACGAAAAACAAACACTGTCTGTTGAATAACCTGTCCACTAACCAAAGGCTTTCCGAAGAAAGAAGAAAAGTACATAGACATTTAAAATAGAACATAACTACACACACCCAAAACATAGGGATGACAGCAAAATACGTAAGGGTCGTCGGTTGTTTATGTT